>JAQFYB010001305.1:0-34400 GCA_034694085.1 Pogonognathellus longicornis
AATGGAGGGTTTTGTAAAATGTAAATGGATTTTCTAAAAATGTCCCGGATTTTACCCAGTCAGATATGGTCACTGTACATTAAAATAATAAATATTTATTTATTGCATTTATTTTTGGTGAATTACAGGATGATTCGTTAACTTCAGTGAACGATTTGGAAGATGCTATTGCTCGTGTAAAATGCCAAGTTTTGGAAACGGATGGAGTCTCAGAAGAAAGACAAGCGCTAGTAAAACGCTTGATTGAACTCAGAATGAAATTGCAAGATGTTAAAGAAGTTGCAAATGACTTGGAAACTGTAACAGAAGATGTCCAGATTGTGAACAGTCATAAATTTATTCTTCAGCAGCAGATCCTTCATAGAAGTGCACAGTACTGTGACAGATGTGAAGGAGTCATTTGGACCGTTATCCAGAATTGGTATCGCTGTAATGGTAATAGTATTTTTATGTAATTAGTATTATCCTTCTGTTTCTGTCGTTGTACTGTTTGTTAAACCATGCTGAGTTTTAAATTAAGTTCTAATCTTTGGAAAACAAAATAAATTAACAGGTTGCAATTACCAGTGCCATAAGAAATGTATCAACGACATTTTTCGTATCTGCCCAGCTCCTAAAGTCAGCAATGAAACTTCATTTATTCTGTCCATTTGTCCAGAAGTAGGACTGCCTTCGCAAAACTACAAATGTGCTGAATGCAAAACCCAATTTACACTAAGTAAGACACAAAACAATGTTTAAGTTTAGTAGAATTTATCAATGGACTATGTTTACAGTTTTCATGATCTTTGTTGTTCTATGGTTTTACAATGATTTACTTTTATATACTATCAGAAAGCAGTTGGAAGGAACCAAGAAAATGTGATTACGATGGCCTTTACTACTGTCCAATGTGCCACAAAAATTCACCTTTTATCATCCCGGCTAGAATCGTTCATAATTGGGAATTTGAAGAGCATTTCGTTGCAGAAACTTCAAGGCAATTTCTTACTCTCATGTCACGTAAACCTAACATTCACTTAGAGAAAATAAATCCAAAACTCTTTGGATTTGTGGAAGAACTTAATAAAGTTAAAGTAAGATTTACGAATTTTATTATACCCTTTACACACGAAGATTACTTTTGTAGCACCGTTGAATACAATTTGATATTTATATTTGCAGGGAGTCAGAGAAAGTATAATAATAATGAAAGATTTCTTTATGACGTGTCGGGAAGCCATCAGTCGAAAAATGCTACGAAAACTTGAGGGAAGACAGCATTTCGTCGAAAATTCAACTATGTACTCTCTCCAAGATTTACTAGACATTCAAAATGGCACTTTAATCAAGTTTGTGGAGAAAATACACTTAAGTTTTTTGAAACACATTAAAATCGACTGTGTAGTAAGTGACGATATTTTTACCCCTTACATTTTATTAAACATTCATCATAGCAAGCAAATTAAATTATTATTCCTATCCTAATGAATACAGACTTGCCAAGGAAAAGGATTTATTTGTGAAATATGCAAAAACGATCAAGTGTTGTTTCCATTCGATGCAGCAACTCATCAATGCTCCACTTGTTATTCGGTCTTTCACAACATTTGTTTTTCTAAACGAGAATCGTGTCCCAAGTGTGTTAGACTTTCTTCCAGAAGTTTGAAATCAGGGAATTCGTGAACTGCATATAAATTGAATTGTAAATATGTGTGTATTTTACTAATTCAACATTTTTTACGCAAAGCTCTCTTCTTTCTGTGTATTTTCTATACAAGACATGTTAATACTTTCATAAGTATCAGTATCAATACTTGTTATGTACAGTTACGTGACTTATACCAATACTACAATAAAAAATAATTACTGAACTGTTCAAATCCATTTTCCTTTGTACAGGAGTTGATTAAACTTTTTATTGTTTGTTAAATACATCGTCATTCTTAGAATTTCCTATTGTATTATTTCTGTGATTAACTGTGAACTAGTAGCTTGTAATATCTGGTGGATACCATTTGTACATTCCCAATTCGTTTTTTATGGTGGTATGTTATAGTAATCACAAAAGATTTAGTTGTACTTAATTTCTGGTTCGCTTTACATTTGATGGGATACATAAGCAGATAAATTATTAATCTATTTGCAGCGTTTTTATTGTTGCACTACTGCTTCGGAGGGCTGTAGGTATAACCAAAAGCAGCATTGTAACGGAGACTCCAGGTTGGATTTAGGTTCACAGTTTCATATCCATTAGCGTTGATACAAGGATGGGTCCCACTGTTGCGATAAAACGTGTGTATCTGTTTCTGCTTTCCTATGCGGCACATAGGGTCAATTTTGGGACGATGTCCATAATTACTGTTCTCTGTAAGCGTAACAGTTCTGCATGGATATTCCTCCTAGAGTGTAGAAGAAATAATTTTTAAGTAAATGTAAAACGATTGTTATGGGTAAGTCCAGGGAAATATTGTAACTTACTTCTTTATCGTTGTGCAAGTAATGGTGAACATGTTTTCTGTCATCCCGAAAAAGAGACTGGTCGTATCCCTCACAAAAGAAATAGTTATAGTCGTAAGGAGTTTTGCAACATTCATTGCATTTCCCGTTGTTGTAGTATGTCAGCCAAGGTTTACACACATCGGCCACTGCGTAAACAACACCTTCTTCTGGAGGAGGATTCTACCCGTTAAATATGTATAAGTATTAGGAGCTCATGATTGTGAACCTTTAAGAAATTAAATAAGAATGACAAAAACTTACTTTTCGTAACTTTATGGCCCAGTTGTTCTCAATTTTCTGAGTCTGAGTTTCGTACGATTTCATGCTCTGCCATGGTGTAAATCTTTGTCCCGGCATCTTGACTATGACTTATTCAACAACCCAACAAGTTGAACTGGAGACTATCGGATTTCAGACCTTTATCTAAAGCTTAGGTATTAAGTTTACTGACAAGGAACGGGACGAACAAGGAACGAATGACGTCGTGAGTGATATTACAGTTTCATGTGGCCCAGCGATGAAAAATTAGACACCTTGTTTGATACACAGCTTTGAAAAGAGCTAAAGAGTTATAAATCTAAAGCCGGATGTGTAACTTTGTCTTATACAATCGGATATCTATGACAACATAAACCTGAAATAGAAAGTCATTCGTTCATTTATAGCCTTAGCTTAACTTTAGCAAAGTCGGCATACAATGCAAAAATGTTCCAGTACAGTGTAACCGACAACGCATCTACATATTTGTTTGTTCCGTAGGCACACTTCCCATTTTGGGTTATTGGGTACCTCACTCATTGTCGCAAGTCGCAACGTTGCTTTACTGGCAGTAGTATAATATAATATAGGCTAACGCTAATGCATCTAACGTGTGAAAATATCATCAAAAATAAATACCCGGACTTGGTACAAAAAGGTGTTGTATGCATAAGTGACATGTGAACTGACAATGAATGAACCTCCGTGCATGGAATCAGCTTGATCTCTGATCGCATAGCTATGATTACAATGCTTTACAAATTAAGTTCATTTATAGTGTGATTAATACTGGAACTTGGTGCTACCGGGTGGTACAGGCGCTTTATTGTAAAGATAACTTACAGACCTACTTATTTATACGCTATACCTGTATAAGCTGCATAGGTAAGTTTGACTAGTTTGATAATAATATAAGTCTCATCATATCAAGAACAACTTTTTTCATGAAAACTATGGTGTAGTGTAAAGTGATAGAGATAGACAATTAATTTCAGGAATAAATTAAATTCGGTTTTATTCACATTATATTAACACATCAGTAGTAATAATATGCGCACACTTTCATAAACCAAGCAACTGTTTCACCAAAACTTGAGTTTCATCAGGACTATTGACTTTATGTCCCAAGGTTCTGGAATGCTCATAAATTTCATGATCATTCTCTCCTGGATTTGTTTTATCACCAAAGAAGTAAATTTTGGAATACTGGTCTAGAAATTTGAGACAGTAGGTTTTGTCCCATCCGTGAGGAAAGACATCGAAGCTAATTTGACCCCCTATGGAAAAAGAAAGGCCCAGGTCCGGAAACTCTTTCTTGAGTGCTTCGACAAACTTTTCTCGGATTCTAAGCTCCTACATAACAGCAATCAATCAATTTCAAATATTAGGAAGTGAAAGTGGAAACTACTTAACTATATACTACAGTGATAAATATACTTGCTAAGCTGTAGAGACACACTCTTATCATAGTGAACAGGATAGAACTTTATAAACAGAGTTCTTTGCGATTCAGTTGGAGTCTGGATACAGTGTTTTTATGTACCTTATCATATAGAAAAAACTCGTCTCTTTCTTTCTGGCTGCAAGAACGACCCACAGGGCAAACATTTATCATCCCATTGCGAAACTCAATGAATGTTCCTCTCTTACAAGGTAAAGTGATTTTTGACATGTAGGCCAAACAAAAGTTAATAAACGTTTGCAATTTTTCTTCACCCATGAAGCTCTGAATGGATTCACATCCTATCGGCTGCCCTTCCTTAAAGGAGACGAGACCATTTTCAGAGAACACATAGTCGAAGTCCTTAAGAGCTAATAAATTCATATAACAAATTGACATATTTTCATTATTCTTACAATCAGGTTTTATCAATCAAGAAATGAGACGCAGAATAAAAATTGCCAATGAAAAACTATTCACTAGGCAAACATGACCTATTTGATACTCTTAAAGACAAGTAGGGAGACTTAATATCGCATCAATCAGCTTTAAACAGATATTGAACCATTTTTCAGGGAATAAAAGTTACATGAAAAAGGTAATGGAAATCGTACATTGTTCTCCACCCATTTGCTCCACGATTTTCTTCAAGTCGGATCCTCCGACAACTCCAATCGATATTTTCGGTTTAACATCGTTAATGAGGAACTTGTAAAACTCAGGATCTATTGCCTGTATTCATACAACAAATAGCAAACATAAAATTATCTTTATGTATAGGTATGTAGAGTAGAGTAGATTGTACTTTGCTAAAACTACTTGCAGCTGTAATAATTTATTCGCAGTGTTTTTAATTACAAAGTTACAACTTGTCTATATTGCATCATATATTCAAAGGCAATATTGATGTATTTATGCTAGACAAACTAAGCTGCTCATTTGCTAATGGCCCCAAAAGCCAGAGGTAGAAAGAAGCAATTGTTAATGGATTTAGGTAGTGTAGGTATGTATATATTATTAATTCTACTGCCACTTAGGTACATATACTCGTACTACCTACTACATAGTACAGTCTATACCTATGCATAGTAAAATGATGTTGGTGTGCACGCTTGTGCTTACAATTTATGTACAGGTTTAGAATTCAGAGTATTACAACTACATAGGCTCTTTAGCATGCAAATGTAATTTCTAGTAGTTTCATCAAAGAAGTTTCATCACAGACATCATAATTAGATTACCTACGTACAGTAGTGCTAGCTTCTACATTTTCTCCTTCTGTAAAAATATTTTAGACTGTTCATGAAATCCTCTGAATTCTCCGGGCATACCATCCTTCATTTGCATATGCATTAGTAATACCTATGTGTATGTATTATAATATAATAAATATAAAGCACTGCATTAAGTATGTAGCTTGCAAAAATGAACTTGCTTGACTAATATAGGGCTATACTAACTTTTTAGTAGAGTGCAAACAATTTTATGTACCCTTTCTGTGAAACGAATGAATAGAAATTACAGATTCTTGTGCAATGTTGGAAATATTTCAGAGAAAGGTCCTTCCGTTTGTCTACGGGTACGGCGGAGTAAATTAACATTCCGTAAATTTTTTCCAGGAGAGCAACCGGTAGCATTTAACACTTTCCATCAAGAGAAAACTCGCGAGTGTTCTTGTGCCATCAATTGTAGGCCATATATTTTATAGTAACAGTGTTTCCTATTGATGTCTAATGAATGTTCACGGTTTATTACTTCGGAATACATCTACATGAACACTGTCTACTCTACCTAAACACATTACATACCTACCTAGTAGCTAGGTACTGCTGTCTACACCGACTTTATAAATGTGAAACGTGTGTTGGCAGCATAGAATTTGCTACCTTTTGCAGCCTTTTGTATGCCTCTGGTTCTATGGAAGTACAAAGTAACAAACTCATAATTTAATACCCTTGTCTCAGCCATCTAGTGCGGTGCCTCTGACATTTTAAACGACTTAATCAATAGCATTTCGTAGTCATTTCACGTCAAAAGTCCTGCAGCCTGAATAGCAAAAGACTGCCGTGTTTAGAAATAGCATTGCATCAATTATTAATCAACCGAATGGGTGCATAAAGCAGTAAGTGCAAAAGGAGATGAGACTGCTGCGGTGAAAGCGCCTACAGAAAAAACGCAAATCTATGGAATGTACACACACAGCAGGCCTTGTAGAATTACAGTCTTCTTAGAATCACAATCCTCTCGAGCCATGTTTAACTAGCCGAGCTGTGTGTGCAGTGCACTACATAAAATCCTCAAATCCTATACACACATATACACACACGATCAACTACACATTCACATATATAGGTTTGTGGTGTACTGTACTGTATTATAATGTACACCATAATAATATATTTATCACGCTATCTGCAATTTCCCATTCCCACTCAGTCAATGACATAACGTCCGGTTATATCGAAGTTTGCTTTGGCAGATTGCAAACATAGAAACAGATTAATCGCCCTGTGAATAATGCTATGGACAATCTGCAGCCAAACTCACGCAATAATAGTTATCCTGGAACTTGTTTATATTGTACCTAATACATGTATGTATAAAACTTATACAATACACTACTATTGGACCTTAATGTATTGTGATAGTGTTAGTTCATTACATTAAGTGCATTAGATCAGCAAGACCTCCATCAAGATGACATGTAGAGAATGAAGTTTTTTTAGTTCCTACGTAAACATAGCAAGCATAGCTTTCGGCTCTTTAGAAATTCCAAGAGTTATGCCTGATTCTTGTACATGTGCAAATAAAAGACTATACAGTTCCAAAAGTGTGTTTCACCTGAGAGGTTTTAGTTTCTTTAGAGAAAGAACGAAGAAAGTTGCCTGACTATAAAATACAATAATGCTAAGAAAACTGTAGCATGGCATGTGTAGTGTGTAGACGAAAGAAAGCAACCAGAGTCCCTTTATGATATTAGGATGTGAAGGCGTTCAGAGTATGTAAGAGGATGGAAACTACATTTACAAAGTTTACTCTCACAAATAATTAATTTTGCATGGTTAATTTATCTCTTACCTGCCGTGGCCGTGTCAAGGTTCCGTCGACGTCAAAAAGGAGGATATCATTTCTTGTTGTTGCCATTTTAGCAGCAAGAGACAAGCTACACGTCCTCGTAGCTATTACACGTGCAAAACGAAGCGTATCGAACAACAGTCTCGTCTCGTACAGTTTTATTACTCCAATTTCCTAGCTTCTGCAAAATATGCACACAGTAAATCAAATTGAAACAGTAGCAACGTTAGCAACAACGAAATTCAAGAAACTTACAGTTAAGGGTATGGGGGAGGATAGATTTATGAAAAAAACATTGAACATATAATTGAACCTTGATGATTTCAGTTTTGCACCCGTGTGTAATGTGACTAATGTGTGCCCTCTCAAAAATGATTTTATAATTTAGGGCGAGTTTCTATTTTCAAATAACGTTCTCGTTTGTTAGAGTAGACCCAGAGGATTGTGGTGGGTGTCAATCGGAATGCCATTTCCTGGAGCAGTGATAGAGGGAGGTCATATTCGAATCGGGTCCACTCGTTTGGCTTCCACGATTTTTCGAATGCACTCATTGAAAAACACTTGCATTCAAAGCTTCATGAAAGCCAAACAAGTGAGCCGATTTCCAATATCACCCACCTCTATAATTGCTCCAGGAAATGGTCTTTCGGGTAGCAACCACAATCCTCTGGGTCTACTCGTTTAAACGTGAATGTTGTTTGAAAAAATATTGAGCAGTGATTTCAGGCTCAATGTGACTCAATGGATATACTCCCCTACCCCTTAAGGGGTTAAATATCAGTGATAAAGTTTTGCCAAATAGGCCCAAACACGAAATAAACGTTGTGAACAGGCTACAATAGATACATTGGTTATCTAACTGATTTATAAGCAGAGAGCAACAATTCGTGTGTAATAAAAAACATACAAATGGTTTCAAGTTACAAACACAGAATCGGTATTTGGTATATACAAACAAACTAGTATGCTGATCGATAAGGCTTTCGTTTTTATCTATTGATTCACTCTGCTCTTATACTAGTGAAATTATGCATGACATCATGACGAATGGGAGTTGTTTTGAATAACAATGCTTCCTAGACAGTCCACGTCACCTATGTATATCTTGTTGCCTACAATACAATGTGTGTATACTATGCATGGTTAAACCTAGTCTTCAAATGTAACTGCTCTTGTAAATGTTGTAAACATTCAAATTCTTCTGTCAGAAATGTTGAGTTGAGACAGCATTGTGTTTTGTGTTGATTTAAGTAATGTTTAATGCTTACTGCAAATTGCAGTCATTACAATTTATGCCTCCCGTTTCCCGTATGAAGAATTAATGAACCCACCAAGGAAAATGTATGTAGGCAGGTACCTACCTATTTGTACTGTACCTAGATGCTAGATACCTATGCAATATTTCTCGTATTATGTCATTATTGCAGTCATTAGTTTGTGTTGAGAGCAAAGCATGGGCAATGGGCATGGTGTTATTCCAGACCAGAGTAAGGTGTGGTGTACTGTTGTGTACCTAGCCATTGTACCTTCAATTACGAAAATCTCACAAGTTGTAAACTAAACGCTGACAATTGTAAGAGATTTAAGTGTTGCTTTGAAGTTGACTCAAAATGTTAAGTGAAGGCCAGTGTTAGAAGCTAAAGCCCAAAATTGTGTAAACGGAAGGTATAAATTGAGTAACTACTTACTTAGCGTAGACATGGGCAATGTAAATAGAGATGTACACCACATACAATGCACTAGAAGTACGTGTGTCTATATGTAAGTCTGGAAGGGATTCTTGTTTTGTTATCTAATAGTTGACACACTACTAGTAGGATTGTAGTACTATGGTGTATACACTTGTTAACATAGGAGCCCAATGTATATGTTCTTGTTATAACAAAGTAGCATATAATTTTATGTCGTGTTGTCCCTGTCGGAGTGTCTATGAATCAGATCCGATGCGTTCCTTTATGGTTTTAGGCGGTTGTGTGCTAAGTATAATAAAATGATGAATACTACAGGGCCAGGGCCAGGCAGGTAAAGGATGTGTACTTACTCCACACAAAATAACACAGAAGCAGACTACGACACTCCTACAAGAATATAATACTGCAATGTTCTATGTTATATTACTTTAGCAAACTTTTAAGATAGAGCTCTTCTGGTTGCTTCTGAATGCTGTTATCACACAGGAAGGAGAAATGTGTATCGTGTATCTGTGTAGTGTGAGTGTCGAGTCCTGGAAGAAGAAAGTTGCTTTGCTATGCTGGTGGAAGTGGGAAGAGAGTTGAACTGTGTGAAGTCTCAGCTCTGCTGGAATGGAATGGATCAATACTGTAAATGTTAAAGAGTTTGTGTCGTTTCATAGAGGGATTTTAGCTTTGGGTAGACTCTGTAGACGAGTCAGGAGAGAAAGTCTTTCAGTTGGTCTTTCATGTCCGTGGAGTTGTGGTCGTAAGTGAAGTGACCTGGCTTCCCTTCCTCCCGAATCTCTCTCTCTCTCTTTCTCTCAATGATAGAAAAGGATGTCAATATTAATACACCAGAACCACTCTTTAAATCTCTAGTCCCTCTTTTAGACACAACTTTACTAGTACAATAATCCCAATAACAATTATGTCGGATCAGCTGCTAAACTACGAGGAGAGGTACGTACTAAAAACTAAATCTATCTTACTACATACTGCGTGTCACTACACAACTTAACACACAAATACATACACTCAATTTTTTCAACCACTTGCTTTGCTCTTTCTAAACAAGACTTGTCACTAATGCTAAGATTTGAGTGTAATGTGATGTACTTACTTAGTATTTTGGACGTGGTGAGCCGAGTCGGTGTTACACACGTAATATTTTGTATCTACTTCTACGTACATCAAACTCACTCTGTTTACTGACTGTTTACTTACTTTTTACTGCACTTGCACTAACTCTTTGTAGAGGAGTTCCTGCGGGAGTACACACTACATACACACTGCTGCATGTCAAGCTTTAGTTTGCTCTTTAGAATTTAGACTACGTGTAGAAGTCAACGGAGCCAGAACTAATTTGGAGTGTCGGTGGGAAAGTTAAATCTAGTTTATGTCACACTGTGTTCTATTTAGTTTGATTACGTGTATAGAACAATTGCTGATCAATTCGGATCAATTCATTTAAAACCTACACGTATATGTACACGTACGTGATGAATAGGGTGATGTAATACACAAACAAAATGCTATAATACACACTAACACAAGTCCTTCGTTAACTTGTTTTCTATTGAATGATATATGTACATGTAGTATGTGTAAAGCGTGCTTTCTGAGCACCTGTTTTATACAAATAGAACTAGGTACTGCCAGTTTAGCTAAGTGAGTGCTGAAGCACTTGCATGCATGCATAACATATCGACATGGATAAAAATATTTTACTTATTTACATACCACTTTATACCTCCACTACATATAACATAGATAGAATCATGTATTTTTTGTTAATGTAACTGTAACTGACGGGTTAAGTAACTTACCTGGGCTTTTACGTTGTAGATCTAATACATGCTAGTATCTAGCCAGGTTAGTGCTAACTTATTTCAGGGTAATAGTAGACAGACTTCTCTTGTGTCATGTGGTATGTCCTCAATAAATTGTATGCAAATGCAATGTGTAAAGTTTGCAAAGGTTTGTATGCTAGTAATGCTAGAGTGCAAAGTTAGTATTACAGACAGACGTACAAACAAATTAGCTTTCCAATTCTCTGATGTTAAGTTCTGATTGTAGCTCATTTTGCAGTCGAGTGCTTTCCGTGGAGGAATATGCGAAAGTAACATTATAAAGGGCATCGATTCAATGAAACTAATGAAGGCTTCACGTTGAATTATATATGTATGCATTGTTAGTTCAATTTTTGAAGTACACTTTATGATTCCATATTATATAAATAAATAGAAAATAAATGCTGGTTCAAAACTTGTAGTAGCAAATTGATATAGTAATGCAAACTTTGTTCCTTGCCCATGTATGTTCATCAGAAAAGATTGTATTGCATTGTAACGGAAGTCACAGATCGATATGTCTAATATGCAGGATGTAAACTAAACAGAACTTTGAAAGCTACAATTTTATTATCATAGACATCTCACATCTAAAGGTATACAAATAACTTGCGCGATAGCAGAGAAACCACTTAAAACTTTGTAATTTATTACGGGCAATTTTCCGTTGCCAATCCTTAGGAGTTCTCCATACAAATTATCGAATCTCAACCCACGTAGTACTCTTACGCTTCCTTTGAATTCCGACTACGAGACATTGCATAGTTTTCCTGTTACAATACAATGGAGTTGATGAGTAGAACATTTGAATTAATAATAATTGTATATAGAACGTAGCGATGTGTTACAAAGTACACTTGAAAGTTGCCTTCTAGGTTTCCAGGCTTTATAATGTACAATACAAAGTAGCAGGATATTTATATGTTTTGACGCATTTTAAACTACATTGATAATAAACCAACTTCTTGTATGAAAGTGTATATCTATTATTGTTTTGTAGGAATTTGTTTTACTATCAGACAGCACAGTACTTACTTTCAACAGAATGTAATCACGTACACTTTGATTTGTTGTACACTTCCAACCTCAAGCTCTGCAAATGGCAGCAAGTTCTATTCTTACTTGCATGAGTGAGTGGCAGAATCAATAAAATATATTAAAATCATGATGAAAATAACTTGTGTCAGTTTTAGAAGACAGTTACTCCTTGTAAACCAATTTGTATTTGCATAACTTTTGACAGCAGGCATTTACTGTGAACTTAAGCTAGCATATTAAAGTGACAAGAATATTAGCAACTATCATTGTACAAACAATAATCGGAAATTGCGACTTGTACAATGTTTGGAATCTTATACATGTGTCTAGCAACTATGAAATCTTATCATGTAGTTTCACATAGCTGTATAGTAGTAGTATGCACTTGGCAATTAACATTTACGATTCCTTTCAACCATCATAAACGAATTATTTTAAGAAGCATAAACGATTTCATAATTGGATTGTGCAGCTTGCCCTGCATCATAATTTCATATTTCATCTCCCAACTAGTGTCTCGTTCAATTAGTTACACTGTGGAACAAAACGCAAATGTCCAGCCTGTAGCCCAGCAATACATAGATACCCTTCCTATTGTATTTTGTAAGGAATTGTTCAAATATATTTAAACTTGTCAAAAATATTCTTAGAGCTACATCTTACTTTGTTTCTGACTGTATAATAGTTGTGTAGCTTATAGTAAATCGAAAGTTATTAACATTTATGGCATTTCAGTCGTTTTTCACAAGAAATATGCATAAAAGGGAATTTGCATAATAAAATTTTGTTTAAAATACCTCGTTTTTAGACAAGGGCTTCATATAATATACATTAAACGTTAGCTGCTTTATGCTTTGTACACAGCATGTAATGTAAGTGTCTTAGTGTAATTAATAAATAAAAATAGCGTAGAATGTAATGTGTAGACACATAATTCTGGAGGCATGGAGGAGGAAAGTAAGCTGTTTCCTTCTTAGCATTAATTTAAATGTATTGTTGGATGATATTTGTAGAAGAGGACATTAAAGAATGAAGCAGTAGTAATTGTACATGATACTGCTGCCACCATAGGTAGGACTAGAACCTTTGTAATGAAAATTAATAATTTTGGAGACATCTTTTAGAAGTAGAAACTCAAGTGTCGTAGAGGGTAGAGGAAGTTTATTCACAAAACTAGCAAAATTACTCTTCCTTTCCATGGCCGCCCTAGAGACACATTCCCGAATAGCGATTCTAGCAAGATTAGCAAGTTTCATGGGCCCAGTAATGGAGAATGTAATTTCTGTATGTTTGAAGCGACACATGTAATGGATACGGGAACAATGAGAGAGGTAGAGCCAGCTAAGTGTATCCGAGTTAGAAATAATAGATTCATATAATCTTTTATGTTGCCCATACTCTTCTACGTCGTTAATAAACAGACTTTTGGCCAGGAGGCATTTACAGCGATAGTTATATCGCAGGAGTAATAGAAGACATTGATTTTTCAAAGGAAATATTGAAGAGTCTCTCAAAGCAGTGAGAAAAGGGCAGACTTCTTTCGTTTTGTGTACCGCACTTCCATGAGTCATCTTTTCAAGCAAATATTTCAGTATTTCAAATGCATTCTCGATGACAGCTTGAAAGATAGCATCGTGTCTGTGTAAACAAAGAAACATTTTATCATCCAGGTGCATACACTTTCCTTATACATTGTATCACTCTACAAATATTACCATACACATTACCCACACTAAAAATCTTATACATACCTATGTACATGTTTACTCGCCCTTTTAACCTTAGCATACATATAAAATAAAAATCTAAAAAAATATACAAAAATAAACTCAAGGTGATTTGTACCCATAAAAGTTTGTTATCTTCATATCAGCTTCGCTGTCCATCAAAAGGCGAACCATTTGAAAATTTTTAAGTCTTGTTGCTGTAATCAAGGGAGTTTCATTTCTTCCATTTTGTTTACTTTTCATATTAGGATTTGCTCCCTTACTCAGCAGAACCTTAACTATATTCAATGAATTATTCGTAATGGCTGTAGTCAACAGAGTCTCACCTCGAAATCGCATATTTGGATTTATAACATTATTCGAAATAAGACAAGACAATCTTGTTGGGTCTCCTTCTTTAATGGCAATGTGGGCCTCCCAAGATCCCATGTTATTTCCCATAGTGCATTTGCATATTTTAGTAAGGTAAGACATGGTGAAATCGTTGGATCTTTAAGGAGTACTTTACAGGACTGAATTAGATTAGATGGGAGGAAGAGTCGCAAACTTCCGACTTGAATATCCTATCTCAAATGTCTCAAATCACTTAATATCCGCTCGCTTCAACCATCTTGGTTGTGTGTCGTGTTTGACTAATGTGGTGTAGGTACATACAAATAAATGCCTAGGATGTTGTGTATGTGATTTGTAGCTCAGTAACATAACACTGTGTAGTTTCTTGTGTACACTGTTGTTAAATATAGAATGGAAGTTCGTATGGATTTTCCTTAGCGTAGTGAAAGACATGATGTGCGAGGTATTTACTATTGAATTTGAAACCGTGCGAAAACTAACTTTGGCCTACTCGATGTTAGTAATCCTTAGATTTTTTGCCTGATTCCACCTCTTGAGAATTCAAAGTTTTACTTTTCTTACTATAGTAGTATTAATGTAACTTTAGATTGGACAGAATGTTTTTGTGTCTTTGAGACCGAAATGGTGATTTTTCACTGTCTTTTCGTTGCATGTGTATTGTGTTTCGTATCTTGTTGCATTGCTTTATCGTACATTTACATTCACATTACGTTCTTTTTACCTGGTCCGCACACAATAAGAAAGTTAATATGTCACGGCAGTTTCCAGACTTGTTTTTGTATTTCCCAAGAGTCACAGGTCACAATCAACTCCAGAGTCACACTTATTGTCAGCAGATACAGACAGTACTCGTACAATAGTAAAAGTAACGTTGTTCCAAGTTGTAATAAACACATTCATTCGCTGCTGGGCGGATATTCATGTGCACTTAATTACCATTGCAAAGAACGTAAAGTAAGATGTTCGTTCACATAAAGAAAGTCAAAGTTTTGGTTTAGCACCAACCAACAAAGCACTTACAGCGAAACTTGTTTAATATTGTCAAACGGGAAACGCTGTGTTAACACTATTGCTGAAAGTAAAGAGCCGATTTGAAAAGCGCAGTAAAGTAATTCTTGTGCTTGTGCCTGAATGTTCATTACTTGAAGTGTATTAAGCAGAGTGTAATATTATTATATGAACCTATGTTGGTAAACGTACGGATGGTAAGTAATAATTAGATGTTTTTGCTGTACACCAACATGTGCAGACTTCTGTATTAAATAGTATTCTATTTTTAGATCGGAAATCGGGATATGATGATGACTAGGATGCGGAGAGAGAAATTTTAAGGCAGGAATTTCCTGCAGTGAACCGGGAACCTTCCCATCCTGCCCTTGCAGTAATTCGTGTTGATTCTTCTACTCTTTCTTTACCTTCTTTCGTCCGTCTGATTTTTCACTCATCTTCAATTAGTATGGTGTGTGTGTTGATTCTTTGCGATGTGAACGTGAACCGTATAACATAGTAGTGAGGAAATTAACTATCCCATTGTTTGAAGCCCTGGCCAGACTTCTGTTGGTACACCTTATTGATTTTGGTCCACAACCAACGGTTGCTACCTACCCTCTGAAATGAGTAAGACCTATTCAAACTTATTCTGATATACTCTTAAGTATTTTGTAACTTATTGCACTAACACTCTCCTCATCTGTCTGTCTCCTGCTAATTTCTTATTCTTTCTGGTGTGTGTTACACTACAGTACAATACAATGCACACTTACCCGCATTCCATCCTTAGATCTGTCTGAGCATGATCTTTATTCTTTTGTAAGTGACTGTATTCTTATGTAGTTGGTTTTCATGGATTAATACTATGATTAAATGTGATTAACGAAGTAGCCCTTTACACTGTAAATACAATTTATTTAGTGAAAGAGCCGAAATTTGTTTGATTGCAAATGTTTGCCGTTAATTTTAATGGCGTGATAAAGTTAACGTCAAATGTTGGTGAAACCGAGCTTAAAGAGTCTTGGAGATGTGCCAATGTGGATCAGATGTAATTACTGAGGTTATAAGAGTCGGGTTGTGTAGAATTCTTAATTGCTGAGTTAGAATTCGTTGAACTGGACCATATTGTACTATATCAGTCTAGTGTATAATATATGTAATATAAAAACGGTTTTCCCTTAATGTGTGTTTTAACATTTAGCGTCCTTACTCTTTTCAGACCCAGCACATCATCATCACCCGGGAGTTTCTCTTGGTCCATTGCCTATCGGAATGGTTGCAGCCCAATGTGCAGGTATGCTTTGTGAGTATACCATACACGATACACGATACGAATAAACATTAGAAATGAGATTTTTGCTCATGCATTATGTATGCTGCAGAATTGCAGATAAGTCAAGCTCCATTAATGTATTTCTGATCGATTATTTACTTATAACAGTAGGCGGACCAGTAGGGATTGGTATCGGAGTACCAATCATGACAACAACGTCCATTGTTCAACAGCAACCTCCGCAGCAGAAGAAAATGGTTTCGCCCGATTCATCGGACGATGGGAAAGATAAATGTTTAGGGCATAGCTTAAATCACAGGCCGCCTTCGCCGATTTCCCCTCAGACCGCTCACGGACCATCTCCGAATCATTTGAACTGGCCAAATTCTATATTGCCCAACATGCCCGGAATTGGATATCCAGTCATGGGAATGGGAATTCCTCCTCCTTTGATGGAGCCCAACATGCTATACGGAATCATTAGCGCCGCAAACGGACAGGACCTTAATATCGGACGTGGGCATCCAATTGTTAACGTTCCAAATCCTCCTACAAATAATCCTGCATTAACGATTCCACCTATCCCCAACACCACGGCACCCACTCCAGGGTCACCAGGCATGGGTGTTGGAGTTCCTCCTGCACCAGTTATTCACACTTCCTCACAGCCTCAACAAACTAAAGAAATAATTCATTGCAAATCTTGCACCTTATTTCCACCTAATCCTTCCGCTCCTCCTCCTACTACAAGAGAAATACCTCCAGGTTGTAGAACAGTTTTTGTTGGAGGCCTGCCAGAGAACGTCACTGATGAAATAATCCGAGAAATTTTTGAAAGATGTGGAGAAATTACGACGATTCGCATGAGCAAGAAAAACTTTTGCCATATACGCTTTGAACTTGATTCATACGTTGAACATGCTATTTATCTGTCAGGGTACCGAGTACGTATTGGTAGTAATAGCGATGCTGCTAATATTGGAAGACTGCACGTAGATTATGCTCAAGCTAGAGATGACCTTTATGAATGGGAATGTCGGCAAAGACAATTAATGAGAGAACAGAGGCACCGGGTCCGCATCGAACAAGAGAGACTCTTACCACCAAGTCCCCCTCCCGTTGTTCACTATTCAGAGCATGAAGCTTTAAATGTTGCTGAAAAACTTAAAGGTCAGTTTATATGTCATCATTGCAAATATCATGTGCATACATGTATTTACATGAAAGTCTATATGCAAAAATAAGTCTTTTATAAATGCACGTGGTACTCAAAGAAAGTGCTATGTACTTATGCTATACTTTCTTCCATATTCCTATTGTGGTAGTAATGAGTATTAATGTGTGTTTTGACAGATGAAAGTTTTATTAAAGCCGTCCAAGTTTTAATTACATGGTTAGAAAGGGGAGATTGTATTAAACGAAATGCCAACACATTCTATTCAATGATTCAATCAACGAACTCACATGTTCGAAGACTGCTCAGTGAAAAATCTCAGTATGAAGAAGAATTGCAGAGAGCCAAGGAATTAATACGACAGAGAATGCAAGGCCTTCTAATGCAATGTAATTATTACAAATGTTTCATTTTCCGAGCTATATGAATATAATATGGTTATCAGTGTGAACTGTTTAAGTGTGATAATAATATGCATTAATACATGTAGTCAGCCAAATCGAGAAAGTATTCGTGGCAGCATGCCATAAAAAAGTTTGGGATCATTTTACAAAGGCGCAAAGAAAGAACATTGACAACTGGAGAAAGCAAGCAGCGGTTAGTAAACTTACACACGTATATAATTACATCGTTTCATGGCTCGTTAAGCTAAATGTCACCAACTTCGGTCTTTAATTCCTGACTTAAATGCTCTACTGCTAGGAAATTAAAAATATTCAACTTGAGGAAGCTTTAAATGAAAGGACTGACGAAGAAATGGATTTGTCAGATGTGGATTCTGAAACAGATACTAATTCATCGCCTTCTGCGAAAAAGATGCGGCTAGATGACAACAAAACAGTCAGCCAACTAAAGGTAGACGCACATAACCCCGAAAAAATTATGTGTTTCAGGAGAATCTAAAAGAAAGATTATTACCCTTTAAAATTATACTATTGTTTTGTTTTCAGGAGGATAATGATGCGTTACGATGTCAGTTGGAAGCATCGAAAAACGAAGTAGATCTGATTAAAGCTGACTTAAAGACTGAACTTGAGATGAAAGATCAACAACTTCGTATTTTACAACAGGTTGACCTTGATTCTCATTTTGTCACTGTTTTATGTACACTGCTTACTGTCATACTAATTGATATTTACGATTTCAATTTTTGCAGCAACTTAATGAAAATGGAAGATCTCTATTTCAAGGTCTGCAAAACGGTGACAAGTCACCCTCTGAAAATAATCTCAACTCAACAAGCTCAAAAGGGAATTCTAAGGGAATTGCCACAAAATATTCGTTAACTAATGGCGATACGGGAGGAAAAGTAAAAGAAACTGTTGACAACTGTGACAGCAGTAGTAGCATTCATGCTATGCAAAACAATCAAGTTGTGATAGAACAGGGAGGAGGACCGGATGAACTGAAGATAAATGAAAGTGAAGCCCGATTAATTGGAGTTATATCTACCTTTCTACATGTTCATCCCTTTGGTGCTAGTCTTGACTACATTTGGTCATATGCACAGAAAATAACGCCAACTGTTCGTCCCAATCAACTAGAAGCTTTACTGTACAAGTTTCCAACACTGTTCAAGCAAGAATTATCAGGAGTTGGAGCTACATTGGAAAGGAAGTGGATATTTGTAGGGTTTTCTTAAGTTTTGTTCTACTTATTCCGTAATAATCTATAGTACCTATATAATTACCTCTATCTGCGGAAATCTGAGTTCCTATTATCACTACGTCTAATTTTACAAGCCAATTAGCAGCTTTTACAAGTTCAAGTTCTCAACAATTCTTAAAGTTGTAAAGTGGCTATCCAGAAATTAATGTTTCATTGTATCTGTATCACTTCTTTACCTAAATATAAGTAGGTACTTAATAATCTGTACCTACTCGCTCCGGAAGAATGTTTTTCTTCCGGATGCCAATCGGTACCTCGGATGTAAACGAAAAGTGGGAGTTATACATAGATGGAGTGTTTTGAGAAATGAATTAAATTGTGAGGCTAAACTGCTAAAACTTGCAAAATTTCAATTGTATTGCAGTAAAGCTTTATATTAGTTAGTTAGGTATTATTATTCCTGGAGTATTCTTATTGTGCTGCAAAGGAAAAAGAAAATGTACTTTGGCTATGTATGTACTTTGTTAGCTGTGCTGTGGTAAAAAGGTAGGAAATGTACGCAGCTTGTATTTTGGCAGACGATATGTACTTAAGATTTGTAATGTTAATATTATAGGTGAATAGGTATGTAGGTACGTATAAAACGTAAAAACTCTTAAGATCAAGGAAACTGTCGAATCTCCTTTTATTTTCAAGATCTTTGCTTTCTTTCAAAGTGAAATGTGATTTTATGCATCATGCAATACTTAAGCAATGATTATTATGTAAGTTAGAATAATGTTATGATAATTGCTACACAGTACTTTGTTTCGTATATGATGTTCTCAGTATATATACGTATACCTTTAGCCAGCATTTAAGTACATAAGGAGGAATGTGTGCTAAACGCGGACTGTTAAAATATGATAGAGAAGATTTAGTGCTAGTATTGTACAGGTAGTCATTTTATTTACAACATAAATAGGATGAGAATTATGACAATTATGTAATGTGATCTCTGTTCTTTGTTTAGCTGTGAGTTGAGACGTAATGTATAAGTGTGTACATGTACACGTGTAAAGCATTTGTTAAAGAGTCTTTTGTGCCACGACCGATGCAGTTCAAATGAATGCCATAACTTAAAAACTAAATCATAATATACACAAAGTAAGATAACCCAATTAATAAACATTGTAAATGCAATATGAGATTCTCATACTTACTCAAAGGGTTTCAAATTGTAATGATATCGACTTGAATTTCGAATTGAGTTCATGTCACTTCGATTCTGAAACTTCATCGCTTGTCTATAAATGATGTTCAAAATTACCGTTACAGTTTACAATAGATACTGCTAATACTAATATACTACTACAAGATACGTCGGTGTGAACTCACCATTCATTCAAGTACAATCGGAAAATGTTCATGACATACATCAAGTTAATTAGTAACTCACATCATATTAATTAATTAGAAAATATACATAGCTAAATACTAAATACATTGAGGATGCGATTTAGTTACACCTTAATCAATAATACCTATACTTAATGACATCAATATAGTTACGTTACAAAATCATAGTAATGTTCGTATGCTTTTAATTAGGTAGGTATAGGGATACTAGTGTTACATACATACACAAGAACACAATACGTTTGAATAAAATGGTTTACTGTGTACAGTACAAGAGTGTATAAAACAACATGTCTGCATTGTCTACAATCGTTTCTTTCAATTTCTTGCTTAGAAATTTTCTCTAGCTTTCATTATTTTGATAGCTCAAGTACTTCATAACGGAAGGAGCAGGAATGGTAAGACTGCATTTAGTGTCTGGAGGCATGTTAGAAATGTCACAAGCAATTTGATGTAGTTTAACAATCATTGTTTTGAATCGTCCTTTAAGATATGCCATTTCCTCGTCATTCTCAGCCTTCGAAAGCAACAGTAATAGAAACTTAGAACGACCATTCGATTATATGTGCCATTAAAGTTTTTAAGCTCATGACTTACCTCGCTTAAATCTTTAGCTGTTAAAGCCACCTTTACAATTATATCTCTGAGGAAATTAACTTCAGTTTTTAATGACATGTCCAATGGAGAAACAACATCGACATGATCGTATTCGATCATCTCCTGCCCGGCACTTTGATCCAGAATGAGATTCTCCTGTACTAAACATTTTGCATGCTCAATTTTTAACGCTGTTAATTCCTGTTCCATCGCATCCATAGGTCTGATTTGCATTTCCATCCAAAGTTGTCTCTGAATTAGATCTTGAACGACTTCCTTGTACTGATTACACTTTCTGTGAATAAGGTCATTTTCCTCCTCCACAACTTCGATAGTCATTCGTTTTTCTCGAAGAGTAGTGTTCAAGGAATCAATTTTTTTCCTCAGTTTTATGTTCTCTTTCGCCATATCTTCCAACTAAGATATCAATATTCCAAAAAATCAAATCGTATCTATTTCCAGGATATGTAATGTGGTATTTTACCTTAATAAAACTGAAATTAGCATATTTTTGATGATATTTTAACCTCATTTTGTAATCGAATGTTTGATTTTATAGCTGATTTTACAGTAGCAGTCAGACACAATTTTCCAGCCTTTTGGACATTTTCTGCCATACGGGTCAAGATATCAACCGAATCTCGTTTCAGTTTCTCTCTGTATATTATTAACTTTGTATCCAGTTCGTCAAATTTGTCTTTGAATGTTTTTCTCTCTTCCTGCAACGTATTTACCAATTCCTCTGTCTCAGCAGTTAAGTTTTCTTTCTGAACACGGAAATCTTCCAAAGCAGTTAGCTTTGCCCCTTCATACAAACATACATCAAAAACATACAAAATTAGTTGTATACTAAAAATTTGAGCAAAAGGACAGAATGAATATATAAGCAAAATAAAATAAAATAATCTACATTTTGTTTATACTAACGTGTTCCTATTCCTATCTATTAAATTTTAATTCACTAAATAAAGTCATTATAAAATTAGAACTATTAATATATTATAGAGTTTAGAGCTGTGTTAGATAAAGAGACAAGGAAAGGTCTCGGTTGTACGAAAATGACATTAATGTGTAATGTGATCTGCGATTAAATTAAACATAATATGTGCTTCAAACCTATAGCTGCCTACCCTACAGCTGCCTTAAGTACCTATATCAATCCAACGGGGAAATCACTGTCAAAATGCTAGCTTTCGGAAAACAATTGAAGGAATTCATACTACTTCTGTAAATCATAATATTATAATGTTACAATAAGGATGTGCATTTTGTTCTTTAAAATCTGTTAAGAATGAAATTTGATATCATAAGTTTTAACTGTCTTAATCTTGAATGGCTTTGGAAATTCTACTTCAGGTGTTGCATAGGAAGTCTGAAACATTTGTTTTCATTCTCACATTCTACACATCTTTCCAATTTATGTATAATAACTTTAATAGTGTTTTAAGTTTATTTTTCCAAACAGATTTGCTTTGCTTTCTGTGTATATATTAAAGACTGAAAAAGCAATAGATACTTCATGTCCTGTCTGTAAATCTTTTATAGGACCCCTGTAGGTTCTAACCAGAGTAAAATAATTGACCCGAGCCATAATAGATCTACTTATATCATAAAAAAAATCCCGGTTGTATTGATGACCCAGGTTCTAATAGAAGACTTTGGTAAGTTCTATATACCTAGCTCAAGGATATTTTTTTCCAGCTTCATTTTCATTTCTTCAAACAGGTGGTCTTTCTCCATTAATCGTTTTTCAAATTCTTTAGCATCTTCAACTCTTGCCTACATAAACAAAACAACCATGCTGACTGGTAAATTCATATGTATTTAATGCTTAATATGTACACATACCTACTTCATATTACAAAGTTACGAACGTTCTTCCATCAAATATAGTAGGCTGTGAAATTTTACCTGTGAAACTCCGTAAAGTCTGTCCTCTAACTCCTTTACATTTGTTTTTTCTTCAGTCCACGATCTTTGCAAATGCGTCACTAAATCTTCCTTTTCTTGTTTTGTATCCTCCAATTGAACCTTGAAGACATCATTCTGGCTCTCCAAATAGTCACATTTTTGGGTTAATCTATGCATTTAAATTATGTAATTCATTAGACCAACTTGTGCCCAATACTAATACTATGTACCTATACCTATTTTATAACAATTTAGTTACTAAATCAAACGTGAGTACCTATGACCTATAGCCTCAGTTTAAAGGTATATACAGCCTACATCCTATAAAACCTATACACTTACTTACTGAACAAATTAATCCTACACTAACAATGCTTATATATGCTATCTTGCAAAATCCATGAAATGGACATAGTAGGTAATTGTTGTTTGTTTACTAAAATTTATAATACACAGGAGGATCCTTTATAGCATTTCAGTATTTTTACCCTTAACAAAATTCATATTTTTACAAAAGTTCGCTAACAAATTTTCGTTTAGGAAATATTGTCATTACTCTTATTTCTGATACATAAATGAATAGGTAGTTGATTACTTATGCCTACTTTATAGCACAAAGGAGACTTGTATATTAATATTTGTACATGTAAATCGTTAACTACACCACTAGACAATCGCAAACAACAGTATTCAGACCCTATCTAGCTAGCTAGATTCCATACTATCCATACCACCCCACCCCATATTATATGAACGACAGCAGATTTGATCTTCTCCAAGCAAAATGCACACATTTGATAGTGCCAATTTTTATGTACCTACTACATTACAACATTATAAATTATATCCGTAAATACTCCACGCTAATTTTCCATACGATGGATAGGCATTATGACAATTGTGTTTAGAATCAGTGTCTGAGTAATCTATGTACTGAGCTAAGCAATCTGTTTATATTGCTAATGAAATGATTACTACATAAATTGTAATACCATTCATGGCCACAAACACAAATAACATAAGCACGTCATGATTATTCCTTATGGTAAAATTTTATGCTAAGCAATATTACCTTGATATGTACTTAGGTAATGTATATAATAGAAAGGTTATAAATGCTGGAACTAGTCAATGTAAAAATTATTGTCAATTGCGAGGGCTATACTAGTTTGGTCAATTGAAGGAGGTCAAGCCAAAATCATCGCACTTAGGGCGAATAATTTGAGCTATTTAGGCAGAAATCAACCTAAAATGTATCAAATTAGTGCTTAGCATGAAAAATTTTGTGATTTTTTGTAATTTATTGGTAAAATCCTCTTGTTTGGGATTTCGGGGTGGGCAAATGCCCCCTTTGCCCCCCCCTCAATACAGTCTTGACGGGAATGGACGATAGATTTATTGTAATTGTACAACATATTTTATAAACTTATTAATGAGAATGACATAAAACCGTTCCAGAATGCCAAAGGAAGTGAACATAAAGAAAACAGACAAAATACATTATTTGCCTTTTTCTACGTTATGTGAAAGAGTCAAAAGTCTGCATAGTAACTGGGAGATATAATCCCTGGGAGGTAGTATAAGCTCCGAGGTGGTAAAAAATGGTGTTTTTCCCACACAAGTAACACAGTATTGTGGTACTTGATGTCTATTGATTCCAAACCTATAAACTTGTTCATTTTTAAATGTAACTGAAAATCTAAGCACAATATCTGAGGCTACTTGAGAAACTACGAATAAAATAAGTACCATAGAATCATACTAACTAACATTATCTACAATTAAGACTGATGTAACGGCTATGCATTATGTAGGAGTAGGAGCTTTACTTGCTTTACCCTAGATTTAGATTTTCCAACTCTTTCACTCTCAATTCCAGAGCAACTTTCAAAAATTCTGCTTCATCCTCTTCCTCTTGCTGAGCTAGCTTCATAATATCTGCCTTGTCCTTTTTCTTGTTATTTTTCGGAGATTTACCCATTCTGTCTGGTTAAAAATTTCCCCTTGTAATTTACTATGTAGATATTCTATATATTTGAGCTAAGTCCACCTACGCAATTAACAAGTTTAATTAAGCATACAGCTTTATTAATTAGACGAAACGTTGAATTAAGTGAACAACTAAATGAGACTATTTTTGCTCAATAATGTATCTATCTAAAACTCATACATCTTGTAGAATTTGTATGTTTGATCGATACACGCAGTTTCCTGGCACCATCATTCAACCATGAACTAAAAGACCATTACACACATTCAATTATTAATGATTGTACTATTGTAAGTATAGACTAATTCCACAAGAAAGACTCATCAATAAAAGCTGTTTACTGTTTACATAATCGATTACCTTCTACTAACCTAACAAATTCAAAGTTGTATTAACAATGTGAACTACTTATACAATGTAAACACAATGCATAAAGTATGATTGTGTATTTGTTTATCTGACTGACTATTTTATTCTCAAGCAGCATAGACGCACACACATAGCCTTACAAACAAATGAACATAAAAATTCATGCATAGTAGTTTAGTTTCTTTAAGAATAACTTTGAAAACTTTCTTTCAATCCGAATTACATATAGAACTACCGATGAAAGCTTTGTATTGATTGAAAGCTTATGTTGTAACACAAATGGAAATGAATAAAATCAGTTTGGATTTGTTGTCAAAATACGTACATAGATTAATAATTTATTGTAAAAACAAGTTCATTGAGAACAAAAGTACATCTGTAAAGATGAGACAAAAGCATAACTGGATGCAGCACGACCTCCACTATAGCGAACAACTCGACTACTACAGCTACAAACATAAATACTACGTTGTTGTTGTTCGACTGGAGTTGTAAGGCGAGTCCAATGTATCTATGTAAAAGGGTAAGGAAGGCTAAGTACACAAGAAGAGCATAAAGCTAAGCTAAAACTACGACTAGTAATACACAGTCTACACAGCACACACTACACAGAACTGAGAGTATGTGAGTATAGTTAGTGAGTGACTCAGTTTACAGGAGCAGACAGATAGACAAGTGTGGTATAAGTAGAGGAGTAAAACTTACCCGCATAGTATACTGTATAACATAAAAATATTATCCATCATTAAAAGTAAGTACATAATTTTGTGGGAAAAAACGTTATTTTTCCCACCCAGGTCACAAGTCACAACAAATTACACAGTATTATTGGATGACCTGAATTTGTCACTTAAATAAAGTCGAATTGAATTGTGGACCACAGGATATTAATACAAGGACCATATAGGATGTAAGCCCTGGGAGATAGTATAAGCGGCCGAGCGGGCGGATAAAATATGATACAGCACACACACAAGCTATAGAACGCTTGTTTATTAGCTTTGATTAAAATGTAACGATGTTTCTAATTACCTCGATAGGGTAGTTGTATAAATAGAAATACCGAAGACTGATCTAGTAAGATTTAAGTAAAGTTTTTATTCTTAATTGTATAAAGTATATTATATGCATAAAACATAAAGCCGATTTTATCTGAATCATCTGTGACAATTTGATCAATTCAAGAAAAAGCTATACAATTATTTTACCGAAGTGCCTGTATTTGTTATATAGGAGGATTTTTAATTATGGGCCATGGCCATGGGTAACGTTAGATAAAATCCCCATTTATATGTATGTACAGAAATGAGTTTACGACTCTACTTTGTAGAGAAAGTATAGATTCACACAAAGTTGGTCTAAAGCTAAAGCTATAGCTTTAAATTTAGCTATAAAGCTGTGCATGCAGTTGCATATTAGCAGTTACGTGTATGTACGTTTAGTTATGTGAGCTTTAATACATATCACACAGTTCACACTCACACAAACACATTTCACATAGAATAGACACAAAGTACATGGCATGGATTGCATAGGACACCTCACACGTCCGTCCACGTAATCATATACAACGAATATCGAAAAACCAACAGCAAAGCAATAGTAAAAGAGCCTATAAAATAGGTCACACACCTTTCTGTGTATAAAATCGGGGACTGTTCAGGGGATTTTGTGGTGGATTCGCGTTCAATGGTGAACTACATGATTCCTCACGTGAGACTCTAGAGATCCTTCAGAGTGTAACATGGCAGCTATTCCACTTTGGCTGGCATTCATCCTAAAGACTGTAGAAACTCTTTAAGCTGGTTGTTCGTTGCGAATGTGGAAACGGGTGACGTGTTTGTTTGTGAACGCTTAGCTAACCAGGGGTTTTCAACGTAGGGGTTCCTTATATCTGCGCACAATCATGTAAGGCAGGTACTTGTAGAGAGTGACTTGACTGGACTGTATGAAGGGGAAGCAATGGCCAAGAAAAGTAAAGTCAGACAAGAGCTGATGCGGAAAATGGCTTCAGCAAAGTTTTTAGAAGAAGCTCTCAGTACAGATGTAGACGAATCGGCGGTGAGTGCTATAGTGGGCTCCTTGGAGACTCAACTCACGGACGACCCCTTCAAAAACAATCATTCATAATAGTACCCAGTTCGCCCAGTGGTCTGCAAAGTCTCGGGTCAAATGGACAAAAAATTTCATCGAGTTCTGAGCACGAAATGTGAAGTTGCGTATAGGAAGTGTTTTGGCGGAGACTACTGAATTTGTAAGAGAGCGTCGTTAACACCACTTTATAAATAACAAAGCAACAGAATATAATTTAATTGTCTGTAGGTCCGGACAAACTATTTAAATAGTGAGTGGAAAATCTACAAATATGCCAAGTACTGCGGCGACTGCCAATTCGCCGTCGCCACTGTTAAATAACAACAATAATAGCCCATCCTCTGGAGTAATAAGTCCTGCACTACTTCAGGCGGGAGGATTGCCTGCTAGTGGTTATTTATCATCTTCTGCTGGTACCGTTGTGACTACCGCTGGAATATTACCCAACAACAACATCGTTCCTGTTAAACCCTCCGTGGTGGTACAACCGAATATTGTAACCTCGGCATCAACACTGCCCAATGGAGTGATCACTAATAATTCGGGTTCTTACCTACAATTTAGTTCGGGCAGTTTAGTGAACGGAAGTGGGAGTCCCTCCATCATCGCATCTCCTCAGCAACAACAAGCACGTGTGATAACTCAAGCGCCAATTGCTAACCCGGTCAGCTTATTTTCTACGACTTCAGCAGGAGCTCACCATAATATTCAACATACTCATCCGACGACACATTTAGTCAGTTCCACCAATAGTACTAGTAATGTTATAACTAATAATTTAAGTAGTGGATTTTCTAGTTATACGAACTCCAATCATGGTTCCCCTATCAATAGTGGAATTTCCAATGCCACTCCAGCAACCAAGTCGACTTTATTATCGGGTGTAAGTGGCACTGGTAATACTGTGTCACCTCAAGTGACGGCAATGACTATTAATGTAAACAGTGGGACAGCAAACAATTCTGGTGCTGGAACAGGGGTGGGTGTCAGTCAAAACCAAACCGTTGTTTTAACAAAGCCTCCTCAGGGGGGAATGGCTATGACAATGGCTCCGACTCACTCCACAGTGGTAACTACCGGTTCCTCAATACCTGGACAACAGCCCACGATAATCAATGCTGCCGGTGGTATTCAGATTGTCAATATGAATGCCATGAGAGCTGCTGCCATGCATGCCGGGAGTCCCCAAGGCGGAGGTGGACAGATGGGTCCGAAACAATTAGCTCCTAGGATGATTTTAAATCCACAGGTTCTTGCAGGTGCCCGACCCGGCCAACCTGGAGTAAGTTATTCTTGTAATTTTATGTATAAACATTAATATCTAATCTTGTACTGTTCTATTCCATCATCATCACTTGTATCTTGATCTTTAACTGTCTTCCTTCTTTTAATGATTGTTCATATGGATTTAAACGTCTTATTTCCATGTTTTGTTGATTGTGCTGGTCCTGGTCTGGTGTGTTCCTCCTGAGTTGTAGTTTCTGGTTATATAGATCGTTATGTTCTTATATTAGATTTCAAAATACACCTTCACAGTATTCTGAATGCCACAGTAGTGTCTAAAACACAAAGGCAGTCTTATATCCACTTTCACTGGCTCGTTAATGTCATATTACAGTATTTTGTAGGTAAATAGTTTGATTGCATGTCTGTATGTTTGTACAGACCTTCACTAAGCAGTACCTACGTATCTTCGTGTGTTTACTGGAAACCAAATAATACAAACATTACTTTACATTTCCAGTCCACATAAAAACATGACACTGAAGACACTCATTCTCTATTGGTCTGTTTTTTGTTAACACTTAAAACCAAAACCTATACAAATTGAATCATTCATCCAACTATGAACAACACAAGATTATTATTTATCAGAGCACATGGTAGATATATTCTCGTCCCAGTACAGTAGTAGTAAAGTAAGTGGTACCACGCTTTCGTATATGGGATATTATGCATGATTCATTGGGCTTGCAGAGCTAACTAAAACAAATGCAATGCAAACGCAATTATTATTACTATTATTATTAGATTCTAATTACAAACTTAAACTTAATGTGTTTTTTTACAATAATATTTTTACACTACAGCATGTTAAATTTTTTTAAATTGTATATACACAAAAAAGGAAATAAGAAATTATTAAAGACATAGACAAATGCAAAGTAAAAGCACGACATAGTACATACCACAAAATTTTATTAAATATTGAATCGGATGAATTTTTTTAAAGATGTGATTAGTGTAAATGATACGATTATTGTTGATGAAAATATTTATTCGTCCAATATGAAATAACGTTTTGTGTGATTTGAAGAAAACTGTAGATTTTGTACATGTACATTTTGTAGCCCAAAATGATCTATTAAGCTACTATAAATATTTTCACTTTAAAATTAATAGAAGTAATTATGGTTTTGGTTTCTTTCTGAACTATGATAGGTTCACGATTGTCAGTCAGAGTTTTCTGAATTTCTTGTGAAAAGTTGTAAACATGAGTCTAATAAATGTGTCGATGATGATTACGACGGTGATAAGACACAGAATAGTCCAACTGTCAACAAAAGTGAAAGTCACGATAAGAAGGCCAATCAGGATGAAAAGGATGATGATAATGTGCTTCTTGAATCCTCCAACAATGACCCGAAATCAGTACCTGCTGATTCACCTGTTCCTTTACCAGTAACACCCGTTCCTAAATCATTAGATGTACAATCAGGCACTAATGCGACTGCAACTGATTCTGCTAAAGTTGTACCTACTGACAATAACGAGTCACCGAAAATTACTATAAAAGAAGATATTTCTGAACAGTCTCCTTCTTTCCCTCCAGATTATGATCCTGAAATTGAAATAGTGTATTTTAAATCAGTTACGAATGCTAGTAGTGAAAAAAAATGTGTTCAGTCGCAGAGAAAGTCAAAAGAAAGTGAATCAGATGAATCAGGCGTTATTCCTATAAATGATGATGATATAGTAGTTAGTGATAGAAAATCTAGTGACAATCAAAAGGTACCTTCTAAAGAATCCAGTGATGCTAAAGCAGGTAGTAGTAGTAGTCCTGATACTAATGACAAGCTGTTGTCTCCAAAGCAAGTATACAATCAACAGGTAGAGTCAGAGCCTTTCTCTTCTAGTTGTAATGACAAAGATCATTCAAAGCCAAATCCTAGTTGTGATTCAAGAGTAGAATATCCAAATAATTCGAATGTGGAGTGCAATTCCGGCACGCCAACGGAGTCGGGGAATTCCATAGTAGCATCACCTACCTCTCGTACGGATAATCCGTCGACTTCAACTCGGCCTTCTGCGATTCAACCTACAACGCGTGGAAATGTTGTCGCAGCACCTGTCATTTGCTACTCTCAGACGTCTGCTGGAGCTCCTTGCTCAAATCCGACGTACAGTCAATCATATCCACGCACAAATCCTCCGAACCATCATCATATTCGATCATATTCTCAACCAAATACAAATCCGAATCCTGGTGTCAATACAAATCTAAATCCTCTCACACAATTACAAGTGAGGGTTCCCCCGATTCATCATCAGCCTACTCCTCAAACAAGTCATCAAACTGTACTGCAAAGCCCTACGTACAAAAATGATGGACATAGTCCGGTTTCCAGAGAGTACAAAAATCCTAACCAAAAGTGTTTCACCACTGACGCTCAACTTCACTCGCAATTTTTGCAATACAATCAACATTATCCTATAGCTGGTCAATCTCATCCCCCTTCTCAACCACCCGTTTTAACCAGTCCTACTTCCCGTCTTCAAACTACTATCCAGCCCCCAGACCCCAGTAAACAGTATTCTCAATCTCAATATTATCCCCATCCCCATCCTGCCAATGAAGCAGGACATCAACAGCCACCCCATGTCCCACCCCATGTCCCAATCCCAAAACCTCCTCATGTCCAAGTGCCAGGCTATCGAATGCCTCAACCCCAGCAATATCCATATCAACCTATCCCAAACCCTAACTCCCGTCCATATAATCCTCCCAATCCCAATCAAGGGCCTAGTGCAACTTTTGACCCAAGCCAGCAGGCTAATCAACAAATTTCTCCTGATTGTGTTTATTCTTCCGCGGCGCGGTCAAATTATAGTGGTGGTGGTGTTGGTGGTGGTAATCCAAATCAAGCTTATGGTCATAGTCAAGTCCCATCATATCCTCCGCAGCCGCCAAATCCGTCTGCTTCAACCGTGAGATCTCATGCAACAAATTCTACGTATGATCCTCATATTTCATACTCTCAACACCCGGCTCATCAATTGCCAGCACCGAATCGGCCTATACCTACGAATCAGTTACCATCCCCAACATCCTACAATCCTCAGTCTGCATGGATGTCAATTGCTCAATCACCACCAAATAAACATCCAAGTGTTAATCACGCTCCAATGAGAAGTCCGCGGGAAACTTCTCCGGGTAGACCACCCGGGCCACAGCAGACAATGCTAGGACCTCAGTATCAGCGATTTTTCCCTCCACATACTCCACAGCAGCAACAACCACAACATTATAATCCGCAATCTCAGTCTCGTCCACAACTTTCACCAACGGCCGGTATTCGTAGTAGACCATATCAAGCTCCTTATGGACACTTTGGAGTGATTAGCCAAAATTCTACTCACGGGAATCAACAAAGGGCCGTAGCGCCCGGGGGACCACCAAGGCCTCCTACGGTATATCCTCAAGTGCCTCAATATCACAGTTCAAATGTAAATAACAGTCCAACTCATAGTCAGTCAGTAATCCGTCCGGTTATGCAAAATGTATCTGGTAGTAACAGTAGTCATCCCACAAGTGCAAATGTTGCCAGTTATCCTCAGCAGTATAATAAAAATGAGCATAGGGATCCGAGCGGGCCAAATCCGACTCCTAGTAATAATCAGAGTCAGTATTATCACACATACAATCAGTCAAATAGTGGTGGTGGTAGTACGAATAGTTCAGGCTCCTCTTCAGAAGTGGGCCCGTGTAATTCTAATCCAATAGTCTGTAGGGTAACACCACAAAGATTTCACCCTTATGAGCAGGGACAGGGCCACGGTCAGGGACAAAGCCAGGGTGCCGTGTCAGGTTCGGGAAATTATTCTATTCCAGCTCCCGTGGCTGCTTACAGCAATAATTCGGGCAGTGGTTGTGTTAGGGGTGAAAGTGGTGAAAGTTTTTTCATTCAGCCACCAGTGCCTCATACGTATAGTTCTTGTGCTCAGAATCCATCCCGTCCCAATCCCCCCTCCCTTTCCTCTCCTCAAGAGCGCATTGTTCATTCAATGAGAGGGAGACCAGGACCTTATGAGGGAGACGGGTACGAACAATCATTCGAGTCGTATGTCGGGTTCGGGTCAAGTTGCCAGTACGATGAATCGATGAAGAGAATGAGGACGGTACGTATTTTAAAGTTTTTGGAGACTAATGGATGTGCTTTGTATGTGTTGTGCAGCAAATCACTCTGCAAGCTTTGCCGGGGCTTCCGCCAGGGGCACAGGGTCATCATCTCCTCGTGAAGACGGAGAATGGGCAATACCAACTTCTGAGAGTTGGAATGCCGGCACCGACACCCACTGCCGCAACTGGCACTCCTGTTGTCCCTAATACCACTGCGACTTCCACGTCCATGTCCAACGCACCGCAGCTATCCTCCCAATCCTCCTCTTTGATATCAAGTCAGTCCTCCCCCTCCTCGAATCACTTGACCTCCTCCTTAGTCCCCTCCACCTCCGTCTCCTCCCTGTCTAGTTCTAGCCATCAGTTGACCACTTCTTCGTCTCTAATATCTTCGTCTAATATATCGACCTCCGCTACGAGTCATGGTATTGCAAACACGATCAGCTCGGCTAGTAGTGGTGGTGCTACATCTCCTCTTACTTTGACTCCACATATCAGTCGTCAACAGCAATCGATAGTCAATCCGGTTGCTGCCACAACTGTTGTCGTGTCAACTTCCGGAATCACTCCTTCCATCATAACCAATGCGAGTATGAATAATACGAGACTTATCGCTTCCTCGAACTCTCACACTTCCATCCCTAGTAACCCTACACTGTCCGGAAGTCCTAATACCACAACTACGTATCGACTTCAAAATGTTCCATCAGTCCCGCCCACTACTGCTACTACTACTACCAGCAATGTCGTAAGTGCAGAAAATTCTTCATTTCTTCAACTTCTTCATGAGTTTGGTCAGTGGCTCATTGACCATGGATGAGAGAGAGATGTTAATAGTTGTCATGAAAGAGATAACCAACCAGCATCGTCACTAACTGGAGTCCACGACGTTTTTGTGCATTTGGGCGATGCTAATTCTATAACGTTGTTCTTTTTATTTTGGTTTTGAATTGAACTTTTTGGTTGGTTATTATAATCTTTGATTGGGATGGGATTGAGTTTGTTTTACGGGTTTTCGTTTGTATGCCGTTAATTTGAAAACTCGTGTTTTAAACTACCAACACCTGCTCGTTCTGAGGAGCTTTATTATAACTTCTTTTCATCTTTGTGTACTACTCTCTTTATACTAATTTGAGAGAAATGTAATGATCTCATCAGTTGAATTCTTGAATTGCAACGGAATCCGTCGAATCTTCCTTTGATGCTTCTTCACCCGATTTGTGTTGTCTGCCTTGAGTGTTGCTTTCGATGTTGCATGCATAAATTTCAGCTGTTATTATACAATTAATTCAATTCGTCGTCTTTCGTCCACGTTTTCGTTTCTTGTTTGTCGTCTTTGTGTCTTGTTTGTCTTTGTTTATTTTCGTTTTGTTGTTCGCTGTCCTTACATAATTAGTCCTTAGTATTGTTCTTGTTGTCGTAGTTGTTTGTTTTGTGAATTTGTGCGTTTGGAATGAACTTTCGAGTTGAATGGAATGATGTGATGTGGAATGAGTCTGTTTATTCATAGATCTCAGTTGATTTTAGGAGAATTCAATTTAACTGTAGTCAGAGACCATTGTTTTTGGTGGAATAATCCAACTTGCATCTATTTCAATTAACAAGCAATAATGTTTGATGATATACCTCTTGAGTCTTGAATGATTTAATTCACTGCGATTTTTCATTATCCTATACTTGCGAATGCGATGCCATACC
>JAQFYB010001306.1:0-34383 GCA_034694085.1 Pogonognathellus longicornis
AATTAAACAACAATTTTTTACACTTAATCAATTTCGAATGTGTAGCAATAGCAACAACAACAATCAACAATACACTTTCAAGTTTCAACTTTTGACTTTTCAATTTTGCCCTTCCCTTCAACCGCACGTGCTCAAGAATTTATTATTTACCAAAGTAGCGAATCAATTCCAACATTCGCGCGAAACAACTCACCGTGGCAACTTTAATTTCTTTATCCTTCACTCAAACTTTTTCTACACTTACAATTTTCAACAAAACATCCCGCCAAAACTTTCAAACTTTTTCAATCTCCGACATTTATTTTATTCCCTCGGCAACGTCATAATTCACATTTCTTTTTAATCACATTGTTCAAGGTTCATTTCATTCAACAAACAACTCGACACACACAACAAAATTAAATTTGTCAATGAATTTTGTATGAATTGCAGTTTGCATCTTTGCATTGCAGATTGCAGAGAGAGAGAGACTGAAAATGAAGATTCGAGTTCCGCTGCTACGCCGAGTTTTGGATCACGTTCCGGGTCGTCGTTATTTCGGAATGTATCGATTTCTTCCACTTTTCTTTTTCTTAGGAGCTGCTCTGGAGTTCTCGATGATCAACTGGAGAATCGGAGAGGTCAACTTTTGTGAGTTGTTACTTTCATTCCAATTCTCACAAAACAAAACTTGATGACTTTGAAATTTGAAATAAAGTTTGAGAAATTTGTATTTTATATTTTCAGATAATACGTACAAAAAAAGAAGAGCAGAGACAATTGTTCACAGATAAAATTATTTTTAATAAAAACCACTCAGTCATTACATATTATTTAACTTACATTCAAATTTATTTAAATAAATTATATTGGCTCTCTCCAAATTTGCATACTACGTGATAACAATGCATCCGGGCTGATCCGAGTAACCAGGCCCGTAGTGTCCATGAATTAAGGTGGTGCAAATGTAGCAGGCCTCGGAGGTGCAGGGGACTCGTCCATGCAGAAAATAATTAAGTTACATACATAGCTCATTAAACAATATTTTTATTGCATATTTAAGCGGGATAAGATAGTTTAAGGGTTGTATAGCTTTAATAAGGGGTGCTATTTAATAGCCTTTACCATTGTTTCCAACCTTTAAAACAAAAGTCAGCCTTTAAGGAAATAAAGTAATATTAGCCTTTGAGTAGATTAAAGCAGCCTTTAAAATACGTGAATGACCTTTATATAAAAAATATAATATATTCATCATATATAGTAAAAGATAAAAACCTGCTTATACTTCGTGATAAGATGTATCAGTTTACCTTCACTGACGTAAATAGCAGATAAGCAAGGTATGCGTCGCATACCGGCCCCAAGGTTCAGGGGCCCCCAAAAAGAGAATATTTAATAAAAAGAGGTTATTTTGCTTTAAAAATGTGAAAATATCGTAAAATTTTTCGCGCTACGCGCGAATTTGATATACATTACATTGTTTTTGACTCAAAAAGCGGTTCTTGCATAGGGGCCCCCAATTTATAGTTACGCCAGTGTTTACCTTTCCTACTTATTTCTTTCATCACCATTCCGATTCTCGACCACATGGCATACCTGTCTACTAAAGTACACTCTTCATTCAATTGGGTTTATAAAACTCACTTTGGTGAAGAAATGGAAACCAATCAATTTGTGCAGAAAGACTGGATTTTTAATTATACAAATAAAAATATAACTCGATTATTTAAATTTTTACTGCCTATAATAATTTAATAAAACTTAAATGCTATAATTTCATATACTGAAGGCTGTTAATTCGTTTATTTAATGGCTGTTTCATCTGCAAATTCATTTGTTTTTAAAGGCATTTTACTTTTTTTCATTTTAAAGGCTATTCCTTTATTTTAAATGCTATTTCATTTTATTTAAAGGTTCATTACAAATAAGTCTTTAATAAGTTTAAAGAGTCGGGATAAGGCTTTATAAATAATGGTCCTCCGCCATGTTGTTAATTGAAAATACCGAACACCGGTATTACGAAATAACCCCGGTGTTGCATACCTATTGGAAATAAAACCCTGTGGTCTTGAGGGAAAACTGGAAACAGGACAAAGCAGTCGAGAGGACGAATTGAAATTGGGTGTGGATGAAAACTTGAAATAAAATCCTCCACCTTTATCAAGTTTCGCATGAAAGCCGGCAGATGGCGCTAAATTTTCATTATTTCATTATTCATCAAATTAGGCATGCCCTTTTTACCCTGGAAGTATTTTGAGATTGGCTCTCCAAACTTCAAATAGAGTGAAAATATGAATTTGGTTTCGGGGGGAGGGGTAAACTCAAAACAAAGTTTATTTATCATCCAAGTTTTTGAATTTATTAGCCGTTTTTTAGTTTATTTGAAATGTTGGATGTTGGTGAATGTAATGTTGGCATCATAGATGGACATGGAAGCATCTAAGTGTACATAAATATTAAAATGGCCATTTCCTATGCATTAAAAAACATTTTTATTAATACTACTAACCCGTCACATAGGGCTTTTAGCAGAAAAAAAAATAAATTGAGAAATAAATTGAAAAGGATTGAAGAGTAATTAGAGCGGCGTTGGTTATTTGGGAAGAAGGAAGATGAAGAATGTAAGAAAAGATGTCACGTGGGGTGGAATGGGAGAAGAGAAAGGAATGACGGAGTGAGAGAAGGAAGAAGAAGGTTGATGCAACGGAACGAAATGTTTTTGCAAGGAATTGGCAAGTCATAAAATGCACCCGTCACCCTCTAACCGTCTAACCTCGTGGCCTCATCTCCAGAACAACCGAAACATCAAAGTTGCTGGTTGTAAAACTTGAACCAAATGTTCGGCTCACCTATTTGTCCTCATTGTCCTCATTCACGCAATTTCAACATACAAAACTTTTCCTCAACATTTGTAACCAAAGCGACTAGTTCGGCAAATATTTTAATAATATTTCGACATTTGCATTTCCAAAGCAAAAAGATTTCTTTTTAATTTGTATTTTTGAATTTGTAGTTTGGGATGTTGTGGGGAGGAGGGGGAGGGGGAGAAAGAAAAAGGAAGAGAAACTGAATGAGGGTTAGCAAGTGACCCAGTTGCCTTCATTGAGTCGGAATTCGCCAATGATTGCTTTCCTCCAGACTTGAGACTTGGTCTTGTTAGTTCTTATTTGTTGTTTCCATATCAACGGAGCAACAGCGCATGGGATTGAGATTTGAGAAGTGAAAGTGTAGGTTGAGTTGAGTTTAGTCATTTGGTTGTGAGTGTGTGAGTGAGTTGCTGGGCCAACAATTTGTTCCTTTCCGAAACTGCAAGATTGAGATTATTTATTGTGACTTTGTGACTGAGATTTGAAGGAAAATGACGAGCCTGAAATTATATTCCGACTTTTCCGACATTGACTCGGGACACGACGAAGACTTCGAAGAGGAAGATATTTACAAAAGACAACTCGCGTACCCTCCCTTCCCCGTCTACGACCCTCCCCATTTCCCCAACAACCTCCCCACCCCTGACAATTCCCCATTTAATAAAAAGGTTACTTTCGACTTGAATTCTAAAGCGGCCATGTTGCTTGGCAACAGTGAAAATAGTGACAGCAATTTTAATTCCGACTACACCGACATTCCCAAATATTCATATCCTCCAAATAATAAAAGTCCCAAAACGAGCCGAGTAGCAAATCATGAAAAAAGAATTTCCTTAGCAACCGAAAAAAGACTTGGCTTGGAAATGGAGAGTAGAAATGGAGGGGTAGGCTTGGGGGGGAGTCGAATAGGAAATGGATTTGAAAGCAGAATCGCCAAGGAATTGGAAAGCAGAATGACCAAAGAGTTGGAGCGCCGAATGACGAGTGATTTGGACTCGAGACTTTCCAGTGACTTTGAAAGTCGATTTGTGGAAAGTGATTTTTCTAATTTCGAAAACAGAATGAAATTCAGTGACCTCCAACCTGCCACTCCAACAACTCAGTCCTCCACAGACTTTGAAACTCGAATGACCAAAATGGAAAACAGACTCGGCAACGGAAACGGAAATTATGAAACCAACAGAATACAAAACACAAAACCGGACACTGTCACCGAAACAGAATCCGACTCCATTCTCACTCAAACAAAGTCCCCCATCGAATTCCAAAAAACATTTTCAACGCCATTGCCACAGCAACCACCTTCCACCAATTCCCACACACAACTTTCTCCCACGCTCAACAATCAACACTTTCACTTTCAACTCACCTCCTTGTCAGAAAACGAACAATCAGAAAAATCCGAAGAAGAAGACGACGAAGAGGAAGAAGAAGAATCGGATGACGCGGAGCAAGAGTCAGACTTGGAAGACAAAAATAGACTTTCGACAACAACCAAGGACGAGGAGGAGGAGGAAGAGGAAGAGGAAGATGAGGAGGAGGAAGAGTTTGACGAGGAAGAGGATGAAAAGGAGGAGGGGGACGAAGAGGAGGAAGAGGAGGATTCAAAAGAGACTGAAGAAGGAGGCAAGAAGACGCTTGCTCAAGAAATCGATGAAAAGTTTAACGCAGCGTTGTCGATGGAGAAAACCGAACAATCGGAACGAAAAGAAAATTTCGTTTTGAAGGAGAAAATCGAAAAGAGCTACAGCGCCGAACATGACATGGAATTCGCCGTTTTGTTGGATGACATGATCAACAAACTACACGGCACCAAGGTAACAATTTTCTCATTCACTATTTCACATATCTCTAGTCCAATCATATATTTAATTAGAGTTTTTTCAATCTAAAATGTTAGCTGGCATGACATGACTGTAAAATTAATTTGACCATTTCTATCGGGACAATTTTTGTTACTATGGATGCATGATTTGTTAACTGAGTCGTCCAGTTAACTTATCAGTTGTTGTCAATGACATTTTTCTAAAAAACGCACTAATCATTATATTATGGTTGGACTTGTAGTCATGGGCCAAGGGTCCTTGGGAACAATGTTCAACCGAAAATCGTTAACATTCCCACCCCCTTCAAAATTTACCAAGTCATGGTAATAAAGAATAGGATATAGGGGAATTGCCAAGATATTTCCATAGCAATTCCTTAGTTAACAATAGAGATATCTTGGTGAATTGAATATTGTGCTGCAGTGGCGTAAGAACGAGGAGGAACAGGGACAAAGCTCCTCCCGGCCGGGCCAGGTCACCAACTTACACTAGATATTATTGAATTTTTACTAAAATTATAGCGATCAGGATCCCAAAAATTTTATTAGCGCTTTGACTCAGCACAAGACCATTGTTATTTTTGTGGTGATGCAAACTGCTTTCACAATTTTGTGGTCACTAGTTGTTTTCATGGCTATTTTTCGACAAAATAAAACACATAATAAACATAATAAACAGTTCCCGGAACTATCCTAAATATGCATTTACATTATGTTGATAATAAGATATGTTGCATTTTTAATTCAACGTGTCTGGCCGGGTTGTTTAATTGCTCCTAGCCGGGTCATGGTTGTTACGGCTCTGTTGTGTTGAGTTTGTTATGAGTTTGTCTTACCTTTGCAATTACAACAAATCATGAATTTATTGTATTTTGAAGTCTCAATTATTATTTACACCCTTCCTAATCATATCATTTTTGAATTCTAATCACGAAAACGGGGAGTTGATAGTTAAAGCCACTTCAACAAATGGGCTCGTGATTAAAAAGTTATTAAAATGCTCAGTTGTCATGGGTGATACAGTATATCGATATGATTAGGGTAATATGATTACAGAATAAGCAGGCTATAAATACTGCTTAAGAATTTAAGATTATTTAATTTTTTAGCCTTGGGAGATGTATGGGAATATTTTTTATTGGATGTGTTATTAACTCATATCTATCTGTTACTTAGTTACTACGATACGACTAATTACTCATCAATGAGTAATTTTAAATAAATAAATTTAAGAATTGTTTTTCCTAAGCAAGTTAGTTTCAGATTTGCGTAAATCTATTTGTGTAGGAATGAATTATTTGTTGGGATTGATATTTAAATTTGAATGAAAGATTGAGAATGCAATTTAGTCAAGTGTTGGTGAAATGTGTAAAGTCTGAAAGTGGAATGAGTGAATGGCGTGACTGGAGGAAATATCGACCCAGCACCGTTCCAAATTCGGATGACCCAATTGCCCACATTTCCTATTCATTAACATCAACATCATTCACATTCACACACAACAAAACAACAAAACACATTCCCTCTACTACAAATAAATATTCAACATTATGCAACTCAAATCTATTTTTATACTCATCTTTCTCTCTTAACAATTTCTTCGTTTTCTCTTTTTTATACAAAATTATTATAAATATCAAATTATGTCATTCCTACATTACAGCATATCAAATTCTTAACAAATTTGTACCTTACAAATTAATTTGTATTTTGTTACGTATAATATAATGAAATGAAATAAGTTAATAGAATGATGTAATACTCTCCTCTAGAGGTGAATTATGAAAAGAATAACAAGGTGGCTGCAACACGGCGAATGTGTATTTGACTTTAAAATCTCTCCATTTTATAAATAAATGATAATCAATTCGCGGCATTTTTCTACAAAATATTCCTTTTTGAACGAATTATTAAAACAACTTCCGGGTACTTTTTACGAAGAAATCGATGAAGGTTGAAGGATAATTAATTTTTGAGAGGAGCATTGATTTAATTGAACTTGACACATTGACACGTGACGAAAAGTGTATGAGGTCAGGTTAGGAGAACAAATGTTTTTGTCGCACCATCGAAACGGAAGTGCAGGAATTGATTTAGAGTGAATAAGTTATTGGTGTCGCCATAGCGACACAGCAAGAGCAACCGAACGATTGCAGAGCAAAGAGAAAATAGAAAGGAATAAAAGAGTTAGGAATGCTTTTAAAAATCCTATTGATTTATTTCTTTGTTCTTTGGTCGCGGCACGACGTCAAATCTAACATGAAGGAAATATTCTGAGTGACTCTTGCCAATTGAAATATTTGTTGGTTGCCATGGAATTTTATTTTGATTGATGTGTGGGTAATAGGAATGGAATTATGGAATGTAGAGACATGTTTGGAATTGTTTTGTAGTTGCAGGCAAACGACAAAACGGAGATAGCGAACAAACTGTCCGAGTACATTTCCAAGATTTCTCCGTCTACTTTGTCCAAGAATTTGTCTCAGTTGATTCCCCTGGTAACGTCCATCGCCTCGGAAAACAATTTTTCGACGAGTCTCTCCATTTTGAACACGATCAACATTTTATCTCAGAGATTTAAAGAGATGGACGGTGCTGCGTGTGACCTCACGTGGTTGGTAAGACGTCTCTGCACCTTCGCCTCCGAGTCCCGGTCCACCTTAAGAACCGAAGGATTCCTCGTCCTCAAAAATGTCATTTCCGGATTTGGAATTGACTTTGTACTTCAACCACTGATTTACATCTTGAGTGATTTCGGAGTCAAAGGCGGAGGGAGGATCAAAAGCATCGCCATCGACGCCATCAGCTACTGCGTCATCCTCTTCCCCAGAGACGCCTTCCACTTTAACACACTCGCAGAATGGGCAAGAATTTTAGTCTTATTATACAGCCCATTTTTTATGTTGATACTTGCGTCATTTTATAACAATTTTCTAATACAAGTAATACAACCCTTGACAACCCAAAAAGAAACTTGTGTAATGTAAAGTAATTTATTAAATAAATTATTTTGCATCCAATGTGTTATAATCTCACATCAGTGAGTTGACCTTAGATCGCCATATATAAAATGCACTGTATATATGTTTTTATTCTTTCTAATTCTACTAACATTATTATTAGAATAAAATAATAATATTTAATTAGAATTAGAATTAGGAAAAATAGAAATAAAATGAATAAGAATATTTGATTGTGTAGGCGTGCAAAATGCTTTGGAACAGCAAGAGACGAGTGCGACAGGCATCGTTGGAATTGGTGGCTCTGATTCAGCAATCCATCGGAACTTCCGGCGCTCTCGCTCTCTTCAGACAATACATTGACGACAGGTAACAAATTTATTCAAGTGTAAATTTATTAATTTGTTATTGAATTAATTTGAATGGAATTATTTTTGTAGACCGATGAACAGCTCGACGGCAACTTCGTCTTCGGAAAATATTGCAGAGCTGAACGCAATGAACGCAATAAATGCGCGAATCTCGAGACATTTGCTTCCAACGTTGTCTCACACGGCACTCGTTGATTATGGAGTCGTCATTCCCTTCAATTCCGTCGTCAAAAAAAATGGTTCCGGTGATAGCGACAGTTTGAATCCAGTCAGGTCAGGGAGCAATAAAAGCCAAAGATCTTCAGGGGCCGACATCGAATGGGTCCTCCGTGGCAGAGGGCCCCTCAACAGACAATCCCTCGAGTAAGTCTAAAATTCATTTACATTCTCTTTAAATTCAAAGTCATGGAAACAGGAAACAATTTTAAACAAATATTCCGAACCTTATTTCAGCCACCACAATATGACGCAAGGGGGTGAGCAGGAAAACCAGGTGAGTCATCAATTCACTTTTTCACTTAATGTCAAATTACTCCACTCCCTTCTAAGCAAACCCAAATTCAAATCTTCAAAAAATGAAACAAACAAATAGTCACACAATTACCCTGGCAACAGTTCGTTCCTTGTAGGATGTCTGTCTAGGTCGCGTGTCAATTTTAATTTCCATACAGCCAGTTCCACTTTCAGCCAAACCGAGACATGAGTTTATAAATAGTAAATATATTATTATAGCATACACTACTTATTTGCATATCATACAAAATATCTATGATATCAAAATAGTGGAAATATATTATATGTATGACAATATTATGACCTAAAAATAGTCAAAATATGACATTTTTGACACTTCTGAAAGCATATAATGTATTACATATAGCTTATAGTTTATTTTGGCAGTACAGCAGAAAACGTTCGTCCATGTTATCCATGTAGGGTGTCACATAGTGCCTCACGAAAGTTGAGTTTTGCTAAGCAAAAGAAAAAGTGAAATTTAAGGTGGGGTCAAAGTTTTTACTTTGTTTAGAGCACCACCTTAACTATAACAATAGAAATAGAAAAAAATAGACCTGTTACTTGCAGTTGACTTGACAACATAAATAAAAGGAGGTTAATTAGAAATTGTAGAGCAGTTACAAACGTAACGTTTTGTAAGGAATTTCAATAATGGTTAATGAAAATAAGAAATATTGCATGGTCAATAAAAATAGATAAGAAACATGTTTTGCAATTACTAATTTAGTGAATGGCTGAAGAGGATGAAAAGTTGATGAAAATTGTTTTAGTTGAAAGTTGAAGCATGAAAGTGAATTGATGACATAATTATTTTCTACGCAAGTTTCTTTCATGTCGATTGGACAGCTAATCAATAATTTGTTGAGGCAAACAAATGGTAGTCCATGGAAACGTGATCCACATAGAGATACATGCAGGGCTGGTTGTGTTAGTTTTTAGTTGTGTAGTGTTGAGATGTGTGCGGTTCTTGTGTCGCATTAAAGCTAACAAGTCTTTCGTATCATTTCAAAACAAATCAAAATAAAATGCAAGAAATACGAAGAAATAAGTTGCCCTTTTTAGTTTGGACCGACCTTCAGGTTTATCCCTTTCTTTTATTACTCAAATATTATTAGTAATATTATTAATATGACGTCATTTATACCTTATCCAAATTTCTATTTTTCTTTAGGAACCGAATGTTGGCGTTGGCGACATTGAGAAATTACATCACGTTTATTCTTCGTCCTCCGCATCCTCTTCTTGTAAGAATCCATCATTAAATTTGACTTTGCAATTCACTCGTTAAGACAAAGGATCTATTATTAAAACTTGAACAGTAACTGTGACCTATTTCCTAGGTTACCATAAAAATATGTTTTGGTTGTTGACGGTTAAAAATAAAATAATATTTTTGCAATTTGTTTCTTTGAAATTTTGTGATATAAATTAATCCATCATGTACAAATAAGTCATGGCAACCGTCAACAAGGTATTGCTTAATAGGAAAATGCACAATTAAGGAGTTTCATAGAATTTGAAAGAGTGAAAAATTAATAATGAAATGAATTTAGCTTCGCAGAGAAATGTTTTGCCTCAGCTGTACTCTGCCAATGAAATCAAAAATTTTGAGCCCACTTTCCAGACCTTTCAAGTTTACAGAATGGAAGGCTACTACAACAACAAGTGGGAGGTAACTCTTTTCTTCAACAACAAAATTCCTTCACTTTTAACACAAAATATTGTGAACAACAGCCATGAAATGGTCGTAAACGAAATTAATAAATGGGAATTGTTTTAAATTTGTAGCCACCCAGTCCTTCGAGGGACATCCCTCAACAGCCAGAAACTCCTCTCTTTTCAAAAAACTGGAAAAGTTCATTGGATGTCAGCGAGGATTTCGGGTCAGTTCAGTAAAACAATTTTAGCTTTTCAAAATTTATAAAAATATTATATTAAAACAAATAAATAAATTGTAAATTTGTATTTGTAGGGCTTATCCTGAAAGCGATTTTTTGTACCGAAAACCCGTGTTAGCTCGACAGGGGACGCAGACGAAGGTGAAGACTTATGACTTACAATTACAAGATGTATCAAGTGACACGGATAAAGTTTCCGACGACTTCTTAGCTAACCTTAAAGTATCTGATCACTATGGTAATCCTATCAATACATTTAATACAAAAATCTCATTTTAAATTTTCACAAATATATTTTAAATTAATTTAAAATGTTTATTTTTCAGCTGTTGCCATCCCTCCTACCAAAAGGGTGACGCAAAGAAGACCTAAAAAACCGTAAGAAATATATTCACGGTTTCATTAGCGCAAATAAATTCATTTCGTTCGAAATAAAATATAATTTAAAGTTTCAAGTCAATTAAATTCAAATAAATAAGTTCAGCAGCGCATAGTAACCGTGGCGTGTAAAAGCGATTTCGATTTTTTTCTGTTACAGTTAAAATCATAAATAATTAATATTTGATGATGTAGAATGAGCAAAAAATGAAGCTCCAAAAATGGAGCCTCATTGTTATTCATGCTGGAAATCATAAAATATTAGTTATAGTGTTACCTGTTACGGGTCTCTGGTGGCAACAGCCATTTTGTCATGAGGAATTGATATTATACAAATAATAAATAAATGCTTGTGTCGAAGAAGGGCACCTAATCTATGGTGGACCATAAATTCCATAGTAACGAAGTTACTGACTTCATTAAAAAAAAGTTAATTAGGCAATTCAAATAATTACATTTTTATTTAGAGGTATTTAAAGTGCTCTTGTTCGACGCAATAATAATTAATATTTGATTATGTAGAATTTATTTATTCAGTCGGGTTCATTTGTTAAAAATGACCTTGAAAGAATTATTTTAGAGATACTTGTAGGTTTTATGATTATTTTTGTTGTTGTTAGAGCAACAAAGCGAGAGCCAATAGTGAAGAAGCAAGTGAAGCAAGAAACGAATACGTTGCAGAAATGTTTGGGAAAGTTAAACTCAACGGATTGGCTTGTGAACATTGAGGGATTTGCAAATTTAACGAAATTAATAAACGAGAAAAGTGACGAAATGAGGCAAGAGATCGGAACGATAAATAAAAACGCTCTGAAGCATTTGAGTAATTTAAGGTCCCAAGTTTGTAGAGCGGCCTGTGTCTTTTTCAAAGAAATGTTTTTACTTTACGGAAAAATGATGGAACCGGACTGCGAAAAAATAATCGAAAAATTAATGGACAAAACGTGTGACGTGAATAAATTTATTCGAGAAGACGCTTCCGCAGCTGTCATGGAAGCCTGCGAAGCACTTTCCTTCCACAAAATTCTTCAATGCTTTGAAGCCTTTGGTGTCAAGTAAGTCCAAAGCCTAAGAATTTTTATTCCTCAACCCAAAATCTGTTGAATGTTGTACATTGTTATAAAAGTGCGCTGTGGATACCACGTGGGCTGGATATTGTTGGAAGGCCAAAAGCCTTTCGTCATGGAAACAAAGTAAAATTGAATGTTACTGTATTTGCAGGCATCGAAATCCAGTTGTGCGTGCAACTACAGCTCGAATGATTTCTCACCTGGTGACCAAACACGGAACTGACAAATCAATGGACATGAGCGACAGACTCCTCCCAGTACTCGTCAGATTTCTCCAAGAGGGCTCACTCGAAACCCGGTACTTGCAAATATTAATAAAACAATAAAACAAATAATTAAAACATTGTTTCAAAAACGAGATTTGTGATTTATGATTTGATGAATTTGGAACAACAGGACACATGCGAAAGAGACGATTGCACAGCTCATGTCTGATATTACGTTCGAAGAAAAGTTGAAGAGACACGTAGGTCCAGAATTACTTCGGGCCGTCGCCAAGAATTTAAATGCTATTCGAAATCGTTTATAAAACTTTTTATTTTTATTTTTATTCTTTTTATGCAATGTGTTACACGTCCTTCATAGCAACTAACTAATAATAATATTATAATATTAATAATCCAAATGTTGAAATTTAAATGGAAATGTATAATGTTTAGAAATTAACAGAGTCTACGTATAAAATAAAAGTCTATTTAAAATACGACAGTGTTTCCTTAGCGACCTGCTCATGACAAATTTTCGATTGAGACATTGGAACAAATTAACAGAATGATTTGAAAATTAGAATTTGGCAGCAATTGCTGATAAGATTTGATGCGATAGGTGGGAAAATAAATAACTTGGAAGACACAATTTGATGGCATAGCAACTAAAAGGCGTTTAGGGGCATTTGAGAGACTGGTCATGGTGTTGTAGACTGTAGATGTTGAATGTACAACAAGTGCTAAAAGTGTAGTGATATAATTATTATTAGTATGATATGAGCTTGTTGGTTGTTGCTGTAGTGACAGAGTAGAGTGAAGGAGGAGTATTGGGAAGGATGAGTTAATTGGAAATGATTGTGAATGTGTTGAGTATTAAAGTGAGGAATGTGTGCAGGTGGATGTTTCAAAGTTGGAACAGACAGCCTGTCGCCAACGCCATTCATTGCTATAAATAAATGCATAATAAATAAATGAATAAATGAATATTCAATTGCCAAATGGCAACCCACACAAATGTGTTGAGCAAGACAAGAAGGTATATGAAAGAAACATTTGAAAGAAGGTGAAGCCTTGGCAACCGCACCTCTACACTCTGCACCTGTTCTGCCTCTTGGTTGCTTGGTAATAAAATTATTTTTAATTTTATTGATGGGTGGGAGTACAGTTCCTTACAATAATCCTTTTCGTTCCTTTGTACAAAACTCCATTCATCATTCATTCCTTTTCTTGTCCACCATTCTCTCCCATCTAATTCCTCAACTATCAAATATTCAATCAAATCTCCAATCCAATCCAACTGTCAATTTGTTGCAGTCGTCGTTTATTGTTAAAGTGCACTCGACACACTACACAGTGTTTCACATGCATCACAAACACAAAAAGCATTTCATGACAAAAATAAATTTTTGTGGCATCAAGTGACATGTCTAGAAGCGTTAAGGTGATGATGTCCTGGCAACAAAAGTGGGAACGAAATGAAATTGTTGTAAATGTTATGGTGTAGTGGGGATTGGATGTGGAATGTATTTTTTGTTGTAAATAGATTGAAGATAATGGAGTAATAAAATGATGGAATGAGAAATAAAGAGAAAAAGAAATGTGACGTAGCAGACTGGCAGACGTCCATGGGGTACTTAAAAGCTCGTTTTGTGATAAGGAGAATATAATGTTGGAGGAATCCTGTGATGGTCTCATGGCAACGCCAGACTACGTGACTACCAACAGCCAACTCAACCTTAATTTTCAGTGCAACTCGTCTTCCTAAATAGTAAATACAATAAATCCCAACATCAAGAAGCTTGTGTGATACAACTAGCCAGCAACACTAAAATAAAGGCCTCAGGGCTTGGATGGTTGGTGGTGCAGTTGTTATGGCATTCCTCCACACTAAAACAATTCATTTTTTCAGTCAGAGTGAGCATAAAAATAAGAATATCTGAACACGTAGAAAGTCGTCGCTTTTGGCAACAAGCAACTCGGTGTCTGTTATTTGTAGAATTATTATTGTGTTTGTACAAATAGACCTCATGTCATGTTATTCTCATAATATTTAATATTTGTAATATTTGTAATATCCCAATTGCAACCACCAATCCAATTACACCTGTCCCACCATTTGTTTTTGGTTTTTTGTTTTTTAAAAGGGTTCAAAGAATATTCGAGCGAGGAATGGAATGACAGTTGCATCCTCACCATTCTAAATTCTAAATACTTTTCATACAAAAGAACAAGAAGGATTGTACGTGCCATGTAATTTCTTGGCATTCCGTGTCTTGCGTGCACTTTTCGTTTCCCCATCTTCCAACATTTTTAACCATTCCTAAAACTTGTACTTTATTCTTTCTATATTATTATTACATTCTATATATTTATATACCATTACCCTATTACCCGTTTTGCCATGTTTCCATGTACGACATTGGACATGTACATGAAATATAAAATATATAAAATATATATATATAAGAATTATAATGTTACTATAGGGATGGTGGAAAGGATGTAATTGTTAAGCTGGAAGGGCTTTTTGTTTTGTGCTTGTATATTTATCGTTGGATGTTAATGGTCACTTTGGTTACTGCCAGGAAAATGCTTTGATAATAACAAGAATATTATACACCTCACTTTACTTGTAATACTTTTCTTCTATTTTCCTACTAAGCCCTATCAACGAAATTCTTATTATTCTTATTATTATTATTATATATGTTATGTATATGTATATGTATTAAAATGTATATGATGGACATGAGGGATAAGAGATAAGGAATATTAGAAGATAATGGACAAAAGAGCCTGAGGGGAGAAATAGCTGGCAACGTAAGTCTGAAGAAGAAGAAGAAGAAGACAGGTACAGGTACAGGTACAGGTGTGTGTAGTGTGTAGTACCTGTGTGTAGTACCTGTGTAATAAGTGAGTATAATATTGTGCTACTCCATTTGTTGTTGACTTGACTGCCAAACTCCCAAAAGCAGGAGGACGGCTATGAGAGCAGAGTGCAAGTGCAACAAGTCACAACAACTCCGTCATTTCAGTCTCCCAACACAACTCAAACAAATATCTTTACAAATAAATATTTATTTCCATGGTTTCTCCGTCAATTTATGGATTTTTGGTTGCCCTGCCACTGGATTGAGTGTTGTTAAAGTTAATTGTGATTAAATTTGAATGTTTTGTTTGTTGAATGGTGTGGACTGTTTGTTTTTTGGCGAAGGTTATGTTTCTTGTTCTTGTTGTTCCTTTTGTGATTCATGCCTTCCTCCTCCAACACGTCGTCACCAACAAATAAATCCTCCCAACAACCAAACAAGTCTTGACTCTTGACTCACGCATTTCTGCAAACTCAGCCCTCCATCATTCCATTCAATCTCTCCACAAACAAATACCAAATCAAACAAAGATGAGGATTTTATCTCTTTTTCTCATCGTTTCCTGCGTCTCCACGGGTAACTACATTTCATAAATAAAAAACAAAACATTTCATTCCAATTCAAACGTCTTAACCAAATTTGTTCTTTGTTGAGTGCAGAATCTCTGGATGAAAGAATGCTCTCTCGACTCGAGTCTCAACTTTTAAAACTCACCAACATGGACAAAAGACCCTCAAATAAAAAAAACGTCGAGGTAACAATCTCTTTTCTAAATGACGTCATCACAAATAATCTTTCAAAATATCTTTCTCTAAATTTCTACTGTCAACATTCATCGTTTTATTTCATTTTAATTTCAACGTTACGTTTTTTGTTGCCTAGACTATAATCGTCTTTTTATTTAATTTAATTTAAATAAGACAATGGATTTAAAAATATAATGAGGAAGGTTTATTTGGACAGATTCCTGAGTACATGTTGGAGATGTATCGGTTGCAAACAGGAAATGAAGTCGACACTTCAAATCTCAATTTACCCGGAAAGTTAACTAGAAGTGCAAACACAGTGCGAAGCTTTGTTGCAGGTCAATATCAAATCAAATCAAAAATAAAAATATTAATTCTTAATGATTGTCAATGTGAATAAAAAAAATGTTTTTGATCAGATGGTTTGGGGAGATTTGACATTTCTTCGATTCCCAAGGAGGAGACTGTGACGAGTGCGGAGCTGCGGATTGAGTTGAATGCAACGAAAAAGTATCGCGTGATCGTCAACGACGTCGTGAAAAACACAAAGAACGGAAAAGTGGTTTATCCTGTGGACAGCAAATTGGTTCGAGCGAACCAAGTGGAGGTCTTTGACGTCATCCCTGCCGTTGCCAGGTGGAGACAAGGCGCAAAAAATTTGGGCCTCCAAATCGACGTTTACGAAAACAACCAACTCGTTCACATTTCAAAAGGGTCAGTACAAATTCCATTTTTTTCTCTTTTTTTTAATTTATGATTTGGATTTTATTTTATTTTATTTTTGTTGTCATGGCAGGATTCCAGTTCTGATCACATATTCCGACGATCAGAAAAACAAAAAGAAAGACATGAGTGTGTTGTCGCGTCAGGTTCGAGCTGCTCAGCAACGAAAAAGAAAAAATAACCGCAACAAAAACCGGAAGAGGAATTTGTGTGCGAAACATAAAATGTTCGTTGATTTCACGGACGTGGGTTGGAATGATTGGATCGTTGCTCCTCCAGGTAACATTTTTCAATTCCTCTCCTTAAATCTGAATTGACCTTAGCAACCGTTGTGACAAAATTAACACATTAACGACTGAATGAATTTTGAAGGTTACCATGCTTACCATTGCATGGGGGAGTGTCAATATCCGATGGCCGATCATTTGAATGCGACGAACCACGCTGTGATTCAAGCACTTGTCAACTCGATGAACCCGGGACTTGTGCCGCCCCCTTGTTGCGTCCCCACCAAATACTCCTCCCTCAGTTTACTCTACACAGACTCTTCCGATAAAATCGTTCTCAAAAATTACAACGAAATGGTCGTCGACTCTTGCGGCTGTAGTTAGAAATATTTTAGAAGGATTTAAAAGTCTCTTAATTGTTTTGTAGTCGTGGCAACTGATGCACATCACAAGATTCCTCCTATCTTCATCTTACCTTTACAGTTAACTTGACTCTACAATTTTACACTCATTTTGATTTACATTTAGATTAGTTACCAAACCCCTCAATTATTCCCAAACATCTACAAACAATTGTTGCCTTAGAAACACACAAATGCTAAAAATAATGTAGTCATTCTTAGCTAAACGTAGATTTAGTTTCATTGTATATTTATGTTCTGATTAGACTAAAACCTTTGAAAATGCAAATGAAAAAATAAGTTAGAGCAGTAGCGTAGTAAAATAAATTGTAGTTGCACAAATAGCGTACAACTTAGTTCTAAAAACAGCAGAAATCTTAAAAATACATAAATAGTTTTGTTGCCGCTTTTTTAGAAGTAGAAGTTCGTTGTTGTAATTTTGGTCCTTAGTTGTAAATACCTTTTAGTAGCAAATCAACATTTTGTAGATTCTAATTTTTAACTTATAACTCGAAAAACAAATATAGTATTTTGTTGCTATGGACTCGTGGACTAAGATTTCCTTAGCCCACTCTTTTGTGTCATGGCTGATATACAATATTTATTATTATTATTATATTATTAATTTTATTATTATTAATAGTTTTGTTATTATTATTATTACAGTAGCTGTTAGTTAAAAGATCAGTATTTGAAGTAGTTGCCAAACTAGAAATAGAAATGATGACGTCACGTAGAAAATTAGAAATAGTTACTATGACTATCCGTACATGAGTTAATTGTTATTTAAAACTGTGTAAATGTTGGATGTGTGAATGTTTAGAGTGACTTGACATTGTTGGTTGGTATGGAGATATTTTTGGAAGATTTGAATTGTGGGAAGGGAGAAAGAAGAAAAAAGAAAAGAATTTGATTCTCAGACCACTGCAATAGTCAAGTTACAAATGAACCAAAAATGAAGAGGCTATTTGTCCCCGTGACGTAACAACAGAATTATTTGTATTTTGTTTGTGATAAATTACATTTAATAAATTTCGATTAAGGGGAATCAACAATATTCAATTCAAAAAATTTACTCATTTCTTACCTTTATTCATTCTTTTATTCCATTCATTCATTTTTCATTCATTAATGATCCATTCGCTCGTGGCCAATCACAAAATTCAAATAAATCCATCCCAGTCTATAGACCTAACCACCTAAGGTGCATAAATTCTATTCGCAACCCCAAACTACTTCCAACTTAGGTGTTGAGTATTCTTGCATTATAGCAACTTGATACCATCAAGCAAATCTCCAGAGTCCAGACCCATACAATAAATTACCATTAGTGCTCAATATTACCATCAGTTGTGCTCATGACAACTGATTAGAACCAAGTTTGCTGACAGTGACAACCAGTAGCATATTTAGGTGGCGCTTAGGGGGCTGAAACCTCCTCATATATTTGGACTTTACACTACAGTGAGCGCCACGTAACTCGAGACATGGGCTTATAACATGAGTAGGTTATGTTCATACATACGGTAGGTACCAAGAATAACAGCAAAAATGGATTGTTAATTGTCATCGATACAATTAAGTTTCGAATTTTTAATAGTTTACCTACCCGTGTTAAACCCTATGTCACGAGTTACGTGGCACTCCCTGTAGATAAAATCATGTTTCTCCCAAAATCCAAAAAAGAGAAAATTTTTGCCGTAAAAATGGAAAAAAAACTCGAAATTACGGACAAATTTGCTAATTTTTTTGTGCTAAGCACGATTTTTATTGCAATTTTCATTGATTTTGACCTAAATTTACACAAATTTGGGCCAAATTTGCTAAAAAAAGTTAGCAATTTACATTTATAACAAATATTTGTTCAAGCCCGACCCCAAATGTGTGATCAAGATACGCTCCTGGTATTTTATTGCATAATGTTTGGTTGGATGAGAATGGATAGTAAATGTCGCCACAGCAACGACAAATATTGCAAGTTGATCGAAATATAAATCTAGTAATAAAATATTTTTATTTACAAAAGTTATATAAAGTACAAGGAATTTGGTTTTTGGTAATAAGGAGTGACGTCATTTCAAAGATTTTCTGTTTGATGAAATGTCATTGCTATGACAATGAAGTGTGTCTATTTTAATTTTTGATTGTTGTTCAAGTGATATTCGTTTGGCTGCAACTTGACCAACTCGGCCGATTTCTCCCACAATTTTCGGCCCAATTCTTTGTCATCCGTAATTTCCGCCGCCTTGGCTTTCTGCAATCAAGAAATAAAAATAAAGAACTAATTTGAAAATGTCCGGATTTTTTGAGAGTGGAGAAAAGAAGGCGGACCTTGCACTCGGCCCAGTAATGTCCAGACACACCCTCTACTTGTTCGCTGACCGCCAAATGAATGGAAGTTTGCGCCCCTTCCACCGTATTCTACAAAATATTTTTAACTTTATTCGGTTGTCTTGGGAACTTGGTTATTACTTTATTAGAGAAAAGGGTCAAAGGCTGTACCTTGTAGAACCACCAGGACACGCTGACGCATAGGAGGAAGAGGCTTTTGGCGGTGTTGAAAATTTGCGTGCGAACAACTCCGGGGTGAAGAGCATTGACGGTGATTTTCGAGTCCGCGTCTCTGAGTCTTCGGTTCAACTCCCGCATGAACAAAATTTGACAAAGTTTGTTCCAAGGATAAATTTTTTTACCAATCCATTTCTTTTCTGCGTTTAAGTTGTTCAGATCCAAGTCGGTGCCAAAGTGGTGCATGGCGGAAGAAACAATCACAATTCGACCCCCCGCACTTTTCTCCAGCAATGCTGCCCTCAAAACACACAAAAATAAATTTGTACTTTTTTGTTTTAGATTTTGCATTTTTGTTTTTAAATTTTGAATTTTTAAATTTTAGAATGGACTTACGAATGAGGAGGTTTGTGAGGAGGAAAGGGGCAAAGTAGTTTGTGCAGAACTGACTTTCCAGTCCGTCCTCCGTGATTCTTCTCTTCAGCCCCGCCACCCCCGCATTGTTCACCAAAATGTCCAACCTGCTTTCCGACTTCAAAACAGAATCCGCAAATCTGCGAACTGAACTCAAACTACTCGCATCCAACTCCCGAACTTCAATCTTCCCGTTCTTCGTCTCACGTCTCAGACTTTCTGCAAACCAAACACAAATCAAAAATCCATTCATTCCACTTTTCATTTATTAATTATTTTTTTTATATATTTAGTTTCAGGCGCGTTCACATGACAACATTTTGTCCAATAAATAAATGTAACTTGAATTACCACAAACAGCATTTGCTTTAACCAAATCCCGACAAGCAAGAATGACGTGTGCCCCTCTTTTGGCCAGCTCTTTCGCCGTTTCCAAGCCAATCCCTTAACAATAAAAATATCATAATTGTCATTCAATCCAATTATTTTTGTTATGAATAATAAATTTTTGGCTTTAAATAATAACCCGCATTTCCTCCAGTGACAATCGCCACGTGACCATCGATTCTTCTTGTACTTGTACAAAACCCCGTTGTTAATTTCAAATATATTTTTATCACCACGGCAATCGCAAGTAACAGAAGCAACCCACAAAGTAATGCAGAACCCCAAATTTCCATTTTGCATCTATTCGTCTCTTGAGCTTTCCGATTTAATTAATTAAAATTAAAATTAAAATTAATTTAATAATTTTAATGTTGAACTGTACAAAGGAAAGAAGTTAGAAAAGAAATAAAATGATACGAAAATCATAAAATTGTGTTGTGATTGAGTAAATGTCACATAATTGGAAATGAATAAATTAAATTTAGAAGAATGTGAATATTACACATTCAATAATTTGTATGTGCTAGTAAAGCTAGTAAGTAATGAAATGACGTCATAATAATAATAATGTAATAATTTGTTATGAATCAATGGAGGAAATACAAAGAAGGGTGAAGGGGTTTTAGAAATGAATGAAGGAGGATGAAGTTGACATTGGCGGGTGGAGTAACTTAAAGTAACTTTCACTTTATTTCATTCATTCATTCTCCCAGTCAGTCTCATCTCAATTCATTGTCCATTGTTTCTCTCACAGTCAACTTTGAGCAACGCCAAACCAAAACACTTCACTTGAGACTTCCACACGCTACGCTCTCACAACTCACAACAACACCACTTTCATAACAAATTTAATAACCTTATTAACTCAGTCCTGTTACCACGACAACCCAAAAACACGAAGCCTTACAACTTTTATTTTTCTCCAAAATGCATTTGTTCACAACCAACGTTCCTTATAAAACGAGTAACAATAATGTCATGATTTTCTGAAATATTATATTCTCAAAAATTAGTTAAAAGTATTTCTGTTGCTATGGGTTTATTTCAGAAAAATGTTTATTTTCGTCAAATGACCATTCATTTTGCGTGCAATTAGCGTTAACGAGTCTTTAATATCTTTAGTAGAAGTTTACTGACAATTTTAAAAATTAAATTTCAACTTTAAACTGTCAAAAAACAACTGAATAGAAAATATTGTGTCTGAGTTTGTGAATTATTGAGCTGCTCTGTAAAATGTGTAAGAGGCTGTTATGTTGTTATGACGTTACGAGTTTACGAGTGTTCACTTTGTAAAATTCTCATGGTGTGATTGCGTTGGGAGTAATTGGATGCAAAAATTGACAATGGAGACATCGAGACACGTGACTCGTGTTGTGTCACAAAAGTGTGCAGAATTAATTTTTTGTAATTGGTATGGCATTCTCATTGCTCGGGAGTGTGACCTGAGTGCATGTTCATGAAACCATGGTAATACAATAATTGTTATTAATTCTTTCTCTTTCGTACACGTATTTCATCCCTAACAAACAAATGAGTTAAAATAAAAACACGTTGTTTCTGGTTGCTTAGCTACCTGTAACATTTGCATTTAGTTAGCAAGTGGAAATATCATTGTAAGTTGACTCAATGGCTATTCGCTTTGTAATTTGGACATTTAAGAACAAGTTGATAAAAAGGTGGCGGAATGAAATGCGCTGAACAGAATTCGTCTCAAAAGCCAAACCACAACATCTCTGCTGCTCTTTCAACGCAAAATGCATTTTCCGTCCATTTTAGTTTTCCTCTTTTATCTCCAAACCACACTGTGAGTCTCTTTCCAATATTTTATTTTCCTTAATTTCCTTTTCAATTTTTTCATCTAAATGCATCTGAAATTGACGCTAATTATAAATTACCACGGCAACCGCAGTTAACTTATAATTTACGATTCCCTGTTTGCCAGAGAAATGTTTGTTAAGAATTGAAAATTTTGGTGAATGAATTTTGAAATTTTTGTTTTTGTTTGCAGATGCATGAATTACTCAACTTCTGAGTCGAAGATTCTGGAGAAAAAGTTGTTTGAGGACAAGACGGAAAGAAGTGGAGTTCAAATTCAAAAAGCTCCTCCTGATTTACAAGTAAAACAATTCAAACATTTCTATTTTATACCGCAACAAGTACTTTACTGGAGAATTGGATTTTGTTTTTAGTTTGGATTGGCATTTACGGTTCCATTTGTGTCATTGTCGACGGACAAGCTGCTGAATAAATTCCAGGGACGAGGTCACTACGACAAAGACGTTTCCAGTCTTCTCAAACTGAACGTTGGTGGTTTGGTGGTGGCAGCCATCGTTGGAATTGCTGCCCTTCTTTTCGTCCCTTCCATTTTACCGGGTGGACTTCCGGGAATTATACCACCTGGATTTTTTCCGGGCGTTCTGGACTCGATGTATAATCACCATGGAAACCACCACGGAGGACAATATCCTCCTGAATATAATTCTGAATACAACAACGGCGCCTGGGGCAGAGGTTTGAAACCAATTCCGTTCATTTTCTTTGATTTTGTTTTGAATTGGTGAATTGTTTTGAATTGAATATTTGAATTTAAAAAGAGTCGAGACAGGGTCGTTCTGGAAACGGGACAGTGGGAGGAAGTATTTTGGAGCGGGCGGAGAGTTATTTTCGTCCGTATGAAGAGTGCAGCAAGTTGCAAATGTGTTTGAGGGGGCGGGAGAAGCAGAAGAAGCATTTGACCACCATGGAACATTTGCTAGAGGCCTTCCACGGATTCAAAAATTACACCGCAAACGCCCCCATCTTCCAAAACCTACACCAAGCCTACGACATAGGAGCCAATACAGGCGACTGCTCCATTTTTAAATGCAAATAAAAATTATATTTCCATTGTCATGACAACTAATATATCTTGTAAATATTTTATGGGAAATAACAAATCATTTATACAAAACTCAAAATACAATCAGTGCACAAATAAAAATCCTCCTTTTGCGATTTCAGAAACAACAAACGTCAGATATTTAATTCACAATGCAATTAGCCAATTACAAATGTTTTCAAAATTTAAAATTTATTCTTCCTCCTCCTCCTCCTCCTCTTCTTCCTCCTCCTCTTCCTCCTCCTCTTCCTCTTCCTCCTCTCTAAAAATAAATAAAAAGAGAAAATATGAAAATTAAATTTAAAAAATTTAAAAAATTAAAAAATGAGAATGGAATGAAGGAGGTGGTTTAATTTACTCCTCTTCTTCGGCGACTTCTTCTGCGGCGGGTTCTTCAGCGGGTTCTTCCAAGATTTCTTCTTCTTCTTCGTATCGAGGAATTACGATGTCCTCCACGTCCGCCTACAAAATTAAATCAAACAATGTCAAACAAGATTTTTTTGTTGCTGTTTTGGTTGTTGTGGTGACGCACCTCTTTGGCCAATTCTTCTTCGGGAGTTGGTGGGTCGCCCTTCTTTTTGCCGGGTCGCTCTCCGAACCACTTGGGCAAACGGGCTGTAAGAAAGAAACAAGACAAATGAAAATATATTTTTCAAATTCAAATTTGTGAATTTCGATTTTTGGATTTACTTTTGACTCTTCCGGTGAATTCGTCCATTTTCTCCTTCCAGTATTTTTCATTCTGTTCTTTCATGAGTTTTTCGTTGCCCTGAAACAATTCGAAAGACGAATTTAAAAATTTGTAAAGAGAAAGAATTTAAAAGTTGATGTTGCAATAAAAAGTCAAGAACGGACTCCTGCGAAAAGAAGTCTTCTGTCCTCGTACGACCGCGTGTCCACACGTCGCTCGAACTTGGAGGCCAAACGAATCTTGGGCTAAAATTGAAGTTTTAACATTTTCCATTTCTTTTAATTTTTTGTTTAAAAAGTAATAAATTTGAGGAATGAGTTGACTTTTACTTACGGGGTACTTGCCGATGAGAGCTCTGAAATAAATTTGACAAATTAAATTTTGATGAAAAAGAAGAAAGAATGGAATATAAAAAAAAATCTTACTCAGGTTCAAGTCCCTTTTTCATGGCTTTGTGTCTCAACTGCTGCTTCTGTCTCTCCTTCAGCTCTTTCAGCTAAAATGTTACCACAACAACAAAATCAATTCCTCTCAAATAAAAAAATATTTCGTAAAAATATAAATTGTCACACCTTCACATTTAATTACTCATCAATCAAATTAACAGTCAAATTGATAATTAACATTTCGTCACTTTGAAATGAAAGCAACACTGTCACTTTGCGTTTCCGTATCAACACTGCCTTCAATTTGAAGTGGCAAAATGTTGATTGTCAATTTGACTGTAAAGGTTCGTATGTAGGGCAATTGCAGGAGGGATGAAATAATATGTATCGTTGTTATAGAAACATTAATATTTGGAGGAGGGCCCTTAAGAATAGAAATAAATAAGAGGAAAGTGTACATCGTAGTCCTGTCTGTTTTGTCTTTCTTCCAGATCGTATTTTTCTGTTTCGAGCTTCACCAACTTTTCCCACAACTGTCCGGCCATTTCCTTCAACTTTGATTCAGGAAGTCCATCGATTTTGATTGGTTTCACCCGAATGGACATGGCCACTGCCTTTTCCTCCGCCAACTGCTCCTTCGTCTTCAGCATCGCTTGACGGGCTTCCTCTTGTGGGTCCACCTTCAATTATAATTCCAATGTCAATTCATTTCCATTCTTCTCTTCTTTTTTTAAATTATTTTAAAATTATAAATTGTAATTTGGTTACCTTGGGAGCTTCAAGAACAGCGAATTTGGCTCTTTCCTTTCGGAGAGCCTCCATCTCTGCCTTTTGTCTGGCAAATGCCGCCTGCGTTGATTCAAAAAAGCAACAAGTTGAATAAACTAAAAGGGAATTAAATTTGTTTGAATGAATTTGAAAAGAGGTTGTTGACCTTTTGAGCTTGAAGGATGAACTCTCGTCTCTTTTCGGACTCTTCCAACTTCTTCTGCTTCTCGGCTTGTTCTTTCTTTTTGTTGTCTTCGATTTCCTTCCTGAGACGATCTTCTTCCTTCTTCTTCTTCTCGTGCATTTGCTTCTCTTGTTGTTCCCGAAGAGCCTAAAATCATTCATCAAACATTTCCATAGTAACAACATTTTCTCATAAACTACAACATCAATATTTATGTGCAACAATATCTACATTTCAATTCCCCACTTTTTAAATTCGATTATCCCATTGAAACCATAGAAACCAACATTTCCTGTAAATTTGTCAGGTGTCAGGTGTCAGATTTGAAAGCGACATTTACAAGAAATTGAATAAATTTGAGTTTGAAATGTAAATGTTGTAAGGAAGGAAGGAAGGAAGATTTTTTTACTCTTCTTTTGGTTTGGCGATCTTTCAGGAGTTTGAGTTCGTCGATCTCCTTGTTGCGCTGCACACGCCATTCGTCAATGTAGACTGCCAGTTGCGCATCCAACTCAGAGTTCTTCTTCTCCTTCCGCTACATCACAAAACACAAATAATCAAATCTCCTCCAAAAATTTACATTTCCTATTCCTACACTTTATTCACTAAAATCAAATACCTTGATGAAATCGGGCTGAGCAGAATCTCTGGCAGAAAGATTTTTCCATAGCAACACAATCAAAAACAATCATTAGTTTCAATCTTTGGACTTAATTGTAAATAAATTTAAAATTAAAAAAATGATATTCAAAAATAATTAAATTGTAGAAAATAAATTGAACGGAAAGAATAACAGAAGAAGAATCAGAAAATAAAAGAAATGAGTCGCTTACTTGGTGGACCTGTAAAAAACAAACACAAAACAAAAACAATTTTATTTTGCCATTTTGTAATTCCTATTCAATTTAGTATTTTTAGTATGGAGCAAGGCGTTTGCATGACAACAACCAATATTTTCCCACTGTCCAAATTATAACCAATAGAATCACAGTAGATAGTCAAGTTAACTTTTCCAAAACCTCAAAAAAATCAAACTCGGTGTATTGAAAATTGAAATAAATTTTTAACCGTTCAAGTATAAAAACAAAAACACGAACTCAGTCAACCACTTGATTAAATTAAGCAGTTGTCTAAATTTGTACAAACGAAATTTTAACATTTTGTTTCATAGTTTCACGTATTTTAATAAAAATAATTAATTAATTAACTTTTAATCATAAACATGTTTTCCAAATAAAAAATTAATGAGATTAATAATAAATTTGCTATATGTTGAAATATGAGTAGAATAAATATTTCCGTTGAATGTCAATGATCCGTGAACCTCTGACCTAGAATTGATTTAAAAATGGAATGCTAATATTCTAAAATTAAAATCGTGGATTGAATTCAACTTACGTCTGCCCCTCCTCGTCACTGCAAAAGAAAACAAAAATTTTGAAAACATTTTCTGTTGTATTAATAATTAATTCAACTTATACAATTAGATATTTGCTACAAATTTAAATCGAATCATTCATTTAATAAAAAATATTTTAAGCAGAGACTTGAATTGTGATGTGCTAAAAATATTTTGGAAAGGAATGTGGGACCGGGATGAAAAGTGAGAAAAGAAAGATGAAATAAAAGACCGAATTCTTAAAGAAAGAAATAATAAATGTGAAAGAGTAATTATAATTCTAATAATAAGCGTCTTCAAATTTGGTTGCTAAGCAGTGAAAAACATATTTCCGCATTTAAATTTATTTTATGTGTAAATTTTGTTTAATTGAAATGGTTTGGGATTAATGAAGTATTGAAGAATTAAAAAATAGTTCTTTTGATGTTTAATGGAATGAATTTATGAAAAGCGTGAAAAGTGGTTGCCATGGGTGTTTGTGATGAGGCGGAAAGGAAAGGGTAACGGGGCCATTGACGTGAAAAGTTGATTTGAAATGGAAATATGAACTTACGAATATTCTTCATCCGACATGATGAAAAATTGGGATGACTAGCGTTGCACTTTCTTAAAAATTTAGCGTTGAAATTGGAAATATAAAAGAAAGACAATCGGCTCGTCTCCGCGTAACGTGTGGCGTCTCGTCGACTAAAAAGGAATTGTGTTATTTTCGAGGGATCCTATTCTCTTCCTCCGCTAAAAATAGAACTCAATTAAATTCTTTGTCTCCTCTAGCAACCAACTCGCTTTTACACTCCAATCCCCAACCAAACTCAACCACTCAACCCAGCCAACAACCCAACACTACCGACCCAACCCCTCACTAATAATTCCTTTTTACCTAAAAATACATTTCCTTTTTTTACATATCAATTCAACCCACACAATGCGCAATTTCTTTTCAAAAATTCACTTATTTTAATTGTAAATAGATACACATTTCTACATACATTTCCAAGCAAGTTAAATCATTTAAGATTGTGGTGAAGAATCTCCATGGCATCACATGAAGCATGAAAAGGTACATCAAAAAATATCTGTTTTCATGAATAACTTAGAATTGACTGTGGGCTGTTTGTTAATAAAAGGCGAGGACAAACAAACGTGCATTTGCATTTTATGCTGTAGACAGAGGATGTAAATGTAAATGTAACATGAGCAAAGATGAGGGAACAGGCTAAAGAAAAGTCTCATCCTATTTCCAATCTTCGGGACGTGTATTTCTTATTTGTTGCCCGGCATCCGGCACGAAAATATCAGGGACATTGCACAGCGGCGTACCCAACATTCTTCTTCGGATGTGCTCCAACAATAATATTATTATTATTATTATTGTTATTATTACTCCATTCTAATAATAAAATTATGTATATTATTGCCACTCAAAATAATTCGCATTTCTCAATCACTTAAAGCGTTTGAGACAACTTTTACCCAGCTAACACTTTTACTCATTTCATTCATTACTGAACATGTTGGAAAGTCGAAATAATTATTATTGTTCATATTCACAATAATCAGCAGAGACTGGACAAGGAAACAGACTCTGGTCACAGACTCTTCCATAACGATACAACGATACGTACATTTATAATATAATGAAGAAAATGTCATTAAAATGAATCTTAATGTCTATTTTGTGGAACTTGTTGACTGGGTAAACTGAGAATTGTGCACGCAAAACTTTAGTGTATAATAGCAAGGAAGGAAGCATGAGTATGTAATTTAGAAACAGACATCCGCAAGAATAAACAAGACACCCACAGACTCCGATGTGCTGACTTTTCGGGGGTTTTCTCTTTTCGTGGTTCTCGGGTGGTGCAGCGGCCGTCCTCCCGTCCAGAAATAATTCTTCCCGAGTTTTGACTTGAAGTTTGCAGTAGGATGCGTTCTCTTAAGTTCGTTTCAGTCTTAAGGGTCCACAGTAGTAATTATTTGTGAAAAATAGCAAAAAATAAAAATAATTTATCACCCTGGTGAATCATAAAGTTAATTAATTATTGTGACTTATGAGGGGACAATAATTTAAATTTTCAAGACCACAACGCTGCATAATACTACTAAAAACTTTTTTTTAGTAGTTGACTTTCACAACACTTATCTGTCATGAAAAAAACTTTATAACCAGACGAATGGTAAATGAATAAGTGTTGCAAATATTCTATGTGATCGCATTGCAAGCCTAGGCTTGTCCCACTTCCACCCGACCATGTTGATCCCGCCACCAATATTGTAAGACGTTTCAGGGATGAAATAATCAAACTTTTCATAGCAGAGCCTGGGGCCTGATAATCAACTATATATCAATTTCATTATGGAATAAAATTATAGTTGTGTAAAACAATTGGTTCTTCGTAATTATGATTGTATTTGAGTAATAATTTTTTAGCTATATCAACGAAAGCACAAAAGTCAGTCAGGTAATAGCGGTAAAGTTGTGACATTCGGTAATCCGGGACTTTTCGGCAGCCCCGCCATTAACCTGACATGACACTTCATACAAACGTACGATACAGATAAAAAACTATCTCTGGCAATCATAAATACTACCTTGAAGACCGTGCCAAATAACCCTCTTGCGGCAGCTCAGGTTACTATGAATTTACACTCATACTCGCATAAGTAATATGTAAGTTCGCAAATAAATAAAAAGTAATAATAATAAAACATCAAAATTGTCTATCAAATAAAAAGTAATATTAATAATAAAACATCAAAATTATAGCTCTCAAATCAAAATTATAAAACATAAAAATATTGTATTCAAACAAAAAGTAAAAAACCATTCACATACTTTCAATGGAGGATGAAATCAAAATCATAGGTACCTCTCTACCCTAGGACAGACGACGAAATTAAGTGATACGATCCGCAAAACGAGATTCCATAGTCTACCAGGACAGTATTTTAAATAGAGGGTATAGATAAATGTAAGAACTTTCTTACTTTTATTCATACCCTCTATGTAAAATACGGTCCTCAAAAAATCAAAAAGGCACTTTCCTGTGGAAAAAGTGTTCGTCGCCAAAGTAATATTTTATATAAATAAGCAATATTTTCTTTTGATTTTTTGATTTAAAAAATGCAAAAGAAAATTAAGATTGCTTATTTATCTTACATTTTACGCATCGTCTAAAATTAAACTTTTGAAAAACTAAATTTTTTGCATTTATCTTATATTTTAAAATGACTAAAATCACCATGTGAGACTACTTTGAATTTGATGCTATGAATTTGATACAATGAAAGATGAGTAAAACTGGTAATTTATCTAACATTTTAAGTATTTTAAAAATATGAAAATATTTAACAAGAATGAAAAGCAATGATGGAAATAAATATGAAAGCATCCAATAATGAAAAGCAGTGATGGAAATAAATATGAGAGCCTCCAATAATGAAAAGCAGTGATGGAAATAAATATGAGAGCATCCAATAATGAAAAGCAGTGATGGAAATAAATATGAGAGCATTCATAAATAAATGATAAGATTGTCATCACGTGTTGCATCTAAAAAATGAAACATTTGAATTAATTTTTAACTCTTGATTAACTAATATTATGTAATGAACAAAGTATAGCACACAATTCCAAATAATGGCATACACATATTTACAAATGAAATTAAATAATAATTCCTTTAAATAACCATAAAACCAATAACAATGTAAACAATAAACTATAATCTTACATCACTGTAATATTTCAATGCATAAATCTATACCTAACACAACTGTAGTAGAACTTTAAATACACTGAGATCGACTAAACCAAACTAAACATTCATAAAATTAACACACCGATTTTTCGACTGACAGTTTTGGCTGACAATTAGTCATTGCGTTGAGACGGTATTCCGGGATACGAAAACGTTTACTTGTGGGGAAGATCGGATCAGCAATTTCCGGTGCCATATCGAGTCGATAAAATCTGATGAGTTTTTCCTTCATAAGAGTCCAAAGTTTATCAGTATCTTCATCGCGAACTATTCGCTCATTAAAATATGATAAACTTTCTTCATTTTTTCCTTCAAAGTAAACAAAGAAATCACAGAATGTCTTTTCTGTAATATACAATTGCATTACAACCTGATAGAAATAGCGATGTTTGCGATTTAATTGTAGTTTTCCACAACTTTGTACTAAAAACTTATCGTTTCGGAATGGAATTTCTTTAACGGGACAATTGGGGCATTTGATTTCCAAAATCCCGTCGTCACCTATTAGGCCGTCGGGTGAGGCACCTAGCACACCATTGTCTAAAGATATAAACAATCCACATTCTTTGACTTCTGTATTGTACAATTCAGTATATAATGCTTTTGCGTTTGGTTCCATGTTTATGCCGCGTAATATGTTTTCGTTCTTTGTAAGATCCCTCGGGTATAACAACGACTCTAAGGTACTCCGATTGTTGGTCCTATCTTGCATTTTGAAAATTTTCCCCGCATTGCTAGCTGTTAAACGACTTCTTCGCTGCAATTTCCATTCCATGTTGTAGATCTGGCCCACAGTTTCGCTTTGAATTTTGTCCCGCATTTGTGATGTCACTTGTAATTCTTTGATCAATTTTTCTACCGCAAATGATACTTCGGGATCGGTAAGGTTTCCTTGAAACACAGATGGTCCATAATCTTTTTGCGATGCTACATTATTGTTTTTGCTGGAGCACCTTCCAAATGGTCCTTTTTTTGGTCGAGGATTTTTACTCCGTTTTTTGGCGTTTCTAAAATATTTTTCGGCCTCTATCCAAATTCTATGCCCATTGTCAGTGGTCCTTAAGCGTTTCAAAGGCCAAAACGCTCCATGATTGTACGCTAAAACGGCAGAATGTATTCGCCGCGCGTAGCTGCCTTTTTGAGCGTAATTGACACGTTTTCCTGATATATATTTTGCTGCAACAGCCATGAATGATTCAGCTAGATTGCTCGTTGTGTCGAAAATCAATCGTGCAGCTCGGTTTCCTAATCGTCCAAACGCAGTGAGAAGTTCAACTCCTGCAGAGCTTGTTTTAAAATCGAGGAAAATATTTTCGCCTCCACCCTTACAAAAATAAGTTTTACATTTTGTGTGGTCCCCAAAAACATGAGCGGGTATATTAACTATGTCTTCGGCCAGTGTAACCGGAGATGTTTTGATTTTCGGATCATCACAATATCTTTTAGAGGCGTTGTATGTAATTGCTTCTCTGACATCCTTGCCAAATCTGTTCAATTAATAGAAATAATTATAAAACGGACCAAATTATAACTTAAATAATAACTCCGAATTAGGTTTTTATATTTTTTACGTACCGATTTACATGTTTAGAAATTATATCTCTGTTTGTTTTGGCGAAAGACGTGTTGTTGATTATGGAGTATATTTTAGTATTGATACCACGGACAGCGTGGTTAGCACAATCAATTTTGTGAATTGGAATTCTTCCAGGGTAGACGACTCTGGTTTGCAGTTGAGAGTATACTGATGAATCAGCATCACCCACGACATACTGATAGAGAACCCCATGTTTGGTGTAGCTGTCCTGAAACCCTTGCACGATGATACTTGCTTCCATTGACTGGGATGAATCCGACCTACCAAATTTTTAAAAGTATCCGTTGTATATAGTTTTCCAGAATATATTAGTCATTTATTTACAATATATTCTGACCGATATTCTTACCAATTTTTGTAGCATACATGATTTTTAACTGGTTTATCTTTTACATCGCATAATACGCATGTTTTGGTTCGACATCCAGCATAAAGAATCTTATTTGTGCGGGCTCCAATAATTACTGCACATCCGGAGTTGGAATTATACGAATGCCCGTAAGATCTTTTGGACCATCCGCCATCAACTATCACAGTAATGTAAGGAATTCGAATATTTTCAACCATGTGATACTCCTCATCTTCTAGGGCTAATCGCTTTTCTTCCTCGATGTTAGCTTTAAGGTCTGGCATCATCCGCGCTTCAATAGTTCTACCAATTCTCTCTTCTGCTCGAATAAATGTCTTTTGGTTTAATGCTTGAATTTCTGCAGTATTTAGCAAGAATTTTACGCCTGCATATCCTAATCCGCCACAGAAGGATCCTACGACTAATGCTTCGTTTAATGGCAATTCATGAAGCAGACTGTCCTTCCTTTGAATAATGGAAAAATGGCAAGATTTGCAGTGCAGTTCCAAGTTTTTCCAGTTTTTATTTTTTACCTCAAAGAGACATTGGGGGCAGGAGAGAGAGTGTGCCAGTGCTGATTGGACTATGTTATGCAAGGAGTTTAAATCTATGATTATTCTTCCGTTTGTCATAGTTTCCACAGATTTCTTAATAAAATTTCTTCTCCTCCTAGCTAGAGTTGATTGCTTCTTCTTCTTTTTCCCAAAAACTTTTCCCATTTTATCTAAGCTGATTTTAAAATAAATTGGCAAATAAGAGCAATTTTATATCGTGTATTCCAAATAGAATAAAAATAAATAAAATATAAGTAAATACTCATTGGTTAGTATAAATGAAATTGTAGATGACTTGGGGTGATTTGAGACAAGGTTTTGGGAAGGTTTGAGGTGTTTAAAAAAATAAATGTTGCAACCCAAAAAAAGTTCCAAGTCCAAAATAAATGTTGCAACCCAAAAATAGTTCTAAGTCACACGATCTTCCTCCTTTCCAAACCAATATAACAACTTATAAACTGCATACAAATAAATGTGGCGGATGAAAAATGAGAAATAATTCTTTCAATTAGAAATACAATCAAAATCTTGAAAATGAAATGACAATTTTGAAAATAAAATGACAGTCTTGAAAATGAAATGAAAACCTTGAAAATGAAATGAAAACCTTGAAAATGAAATGAAAACCTTGAAAATGAAATGAAAACCTTGAAAATGAAATGACAATCTTGAAAATAAAATGACAATCTTGAAAATAAAATGATAATATTGAAAATAAAATGATAATATTGAAAATGAAATGACAACCTTGAAAATAAAATGACAATCTTGAAAATGAAATGAAAACCTTGAAAATGAAATGAAAACCTTGAAAATGAAAAGACAATCTTGAAAATGAAATGACAATCTTGAAAATGAAATGAACGTCCTCTAAACTGCTGAAAAACTGAAAAATTTACACTGACAAATATCATAAGAAGATAAGTCCTAAGATAAAAAATTATTTCAGTAGTAAAAGTATTTGGAGGCTATAATACACATACCACAGTAAAACGAAACAAATGTTGAATTTGTATTTACCACCGTTCTACAGAACAAAAGATCCGATGTGTCGCATTGCCCCTATATGTCCCCTCATAAAGTATGATACACAATGTAATCATATTATAAATTATATTTACGATTTTTTTCACGGAAGAATTAGCAACTTCTGTCAGAGTGGACCCAGAGGATCGGGATGGGTGTCATTGGAAAGGCCATTTCCTGGAGAGTGCGTTATGGCCCCTCGGTTATATGTTTCAATTAGCCAATTCGTCTCCAGTAAGGGATATTTGCGGGTGTCAGTGTAGTTTACACACTAAAATATTTTTGGAGACGAATGGAGCAGCCGAAACATATAACCGAGGGGCCATAACGCATTCTCCAGGAAAAGGCCTTTCGAATGACATCCATCCCGATCCTCTGGGTCCACTCTGACAGAAGTTGCTAATTCTTTCCCGAATCAACTTTTAAGCAGTGATTTCAGGCTTAATG
>JAQFYB010001307.1:0-34377 GCA_034694085.1 Pogonognathellus longicornis
AAATCAGGAATGATGCTGAATTGACGAGTTTTAAGTCATTTTAGAGTGAGAACAGCTACTTATAGTTAGTGTAGGTGTTGAATGAATGTAATTAAACTTTTCTTTTAAACATTCATGTTGAAAAGCCCTTCATTTCAGCCAGCCGTTTACATGTTCTGATGTTATATGTTTAAGTATTGTATTCGTCCAAGCTTTTCAATGTTCAATTTCATTTTCTCCTGTTTGAGAAGGCCAGCTTCCTTAATTAGAGAATATTTTTGTCGATTTCACTTGTGGGGGCCAGGGGGTATATTAATATATATTTTTTATGACACTTCTTTTTGTGCACAAATAATGTAGCGTTGTGTCGTGCACTTCACTTTTGTGCATGACTTCTTGAGTGGTACTATCATAAAAATAAAAATAATCATTCTTCTAGCTTATGGTATAGGGTTGATAAAATGGATATGGGTTAGAAACTTTTTGCAATATTTAGTCCAATACAATTTCAGAATTCGAAACTTCAATTGCCTAACTCTTATTTCCTTTATCTTCTCACATACTTGAACTATGAAAGATCATAGGTATGTGTGTCTCACTTATTGATATTGATAGATGTAGGCTAAGAGTAAGACTGGGCGACTTATTGTGTAGATGCCTATACAATGGGGCTTCTTTTTCACTTTTATCATAGTCATTAACCCGGTGGTTGTTGTACAGGTACACATGCCAAGAAATATGAAATTAATGTTTATAACGAATGGAAGATTTTCAAAGGAATATGCCCTTGTTAATGCTTGAAAGCTAATAATATTGTGTCCATTCTGTCAGTCTTCCTTGGATAAAATGCAATAATACTCTTTGTTAAATGTTGTTTGAGATTATGTTGTTTGATGTGGTGTCCAATGTCCATCGTCGTCATGTATTTGTCTATAGATACTGGTTTTACAGTTAACTTGTAAAGCTGTCTATTGTATCACGTGTATGCAAATATGTATTCTTTCAGTGTATATTCGTGTTCTATTCGTGTACTAAAGTGTATGTTGTCATTGTCTATATACTACTTACTTACACTGTAACCACTAAGTATGTACGAAACATATGAAAATATGTAGCTTGTTAATCAGTGTTGACCAATTAATTTGTCAATAATTCTATGTATATCTGCTCTGCAATCGTATTGATATTTTTCCGGGCTTGCTATATATAAAATTTTTAGTGAGTGATTTTAGGGGAATTATGTCAATAACATTTCACATTCATCTTTCTAACGTTTCTAAACTGTTTACGTTGACTTTGCTAATTATACTAAAAATCAAGTTATACACAATTACACAATGAATGCATTATTTTAAGTGTTGTATGGTGTAATAAACAAATTCTAGATTTGGGCTCAGAGGGCAAGGGTTTAGGATAATAGCATTAAGGGTTTTATCATATCAAGTGGATATGCTCTGTGGGCTAAAGACCAATCCACTTGCTATGGTTTTAACAACTGTCCTCATAATATATTTACTTTCACCACTTCAAATGTAGTATGTAACCTTCAAAAGAAAACGTAAAATGTAAATTATTTGTAAATGTTAATTAATCGTCTTAACATGCACATTAATTTTCTTTACTATTTATGTATTACGTTTATTTCTATTATGAATTCAACTGCTTTCTATTCTAACTACATTTTGCCGTAATGTGAGAAAATTCTATTTCTAGAATTTTCTTTTCATGTTGTATCTGAGCATGATAGCTTTAGATTTAGCTATTAGATATTAGTATAAATCTGGATTATTCGTAACATCTGTAAAAGATAGTAGGCTCCAATCGAAGTGTTTTTTGCGTCAGATACGACTGCTAGAAACTTTGTCAATAGCAAATGTTTAAATGTTTAATGTACTGGTGTTTTTATTAGCTACATAGCAGTTTTAGTAACGAAGTAATAACAAGAACAAGCATTGAGTAGATAAATTGTTAGAAACCTATCAAAAGGTTTACATACAACATAAGGAATGAAATTTGAAACAGAAAAACCATTACATAGATACTAGTAGCAAAATGTCGAATGATTTCTTTAGTTTGAGAAAACGTACTAGTTCGTTGGCATTCGGTACCATGTGTGTGTGAGTGTTTTGAGATTAGTTTGCATGTCCTTAACTTGTATGACATCAATTCTATTATTATTGTTCAGTTTGTATGTTTACTTGACAAAGAGACTTCAAAGTAATTTTCATGTCATTCAAAGACTTCACAGGACAAAGTTGAATATATTTGTAGTATATCACATTGATGTTTTCTACCATTCACTGTATACTCAATCCATTATACTTATATTTACTGATATATAATTAAGGTGTGATTATGATTAGGCAATTCATCGTCATTTATAGCCATTACATTAGTGCATTGCACTTTAAAAGAGTGCCTAGTAATACATAAATAAATACTCGGTTTGCCATTCTCTATTATCAATTACATGAATACATAATTTATAAATCAAAATATTAGTGAACAAAGTCATTAAAAGAAGCCATGTGTATAAGCACTAATACTGTTGTAAATTTTCATTCTTCAAAAGAACATAAAACATAGTTTTCGTAACAAGTTCGATAGACATTTTCCTACGAACCACGCATTATTATAATATTCTCTTTAGAAACCCTTTAGATTTGTATAATAGGTACCTACACTTATGGACTGCTTTCTATTTATATTAAAAAGGATCAATCATCTCTTATTCATGCAAACAAACTAACTGATTGAATGTAATTTAAACCGCAAAACAAGATGATAAGTATCTGCTGTGGGCGAATGTACTTTAGTTTTCCAGGAAGTTGAAATTTGTTAATTTGTTGCTATTCACTGAAAATCGTGATTCTCTAGAGTTATTGTGGAAACTATACAAAGTGTTTGTAGCATGATGGGCGAATGATCACTTATGTGTTAATGCTTACACCTCTTTATGTTCTTATGAATGCTAATATGCGTAGAATTTTGGGTAAACACTTCTTAGAACTAAAAATGACTTAAAATGCTCACAAGCTTTTAATCTTGCTTGCTTCACATTGCACGAGCATGTTTGGTTTGAGTAATATAGTAATATTAACTTTCTTAGACTGTTTATCGTAGACAAAGTATGTACATAATAATCATAATAATTATAATATGTAAAGTAAAAGTAGGTACTAAAGGGTTCACCATTTTGAAAACGGCTGGCTAATAATAAAATCTATACACACAATATACAGACATTTTAGGGTAGCATCTTTTGTTGAAGTAGAGTTCATAATTGATAATACATGTAAGCTTCTTGTACACTACGACGCTTCGCTGAGATTTGCATTGTAAGATAGCTGCGGATTACACTGGGAAAACTTGTAATGCGAGAATCAAATAAAGATACGGTGTTTGCAAGCTGTAAAGAATTAGACAGACATCTCATATAATGTGTCTGGCATTTGCAACACCGTCGTAAAAGATCAGGGCTAAGGGTATGCTTATAGCAGAATCCTAGTAAAAATCCTTGTAGGTAAAGAAAATCATTTCACAACGCTTTTAAATTTATTTTTTGTCTTGTTTGTACGAAATTATCGCCCTTTTTATTCTATTTTGTCTGCCGACCCTACATAACTTGAATAACTAACCAAAAAATAAACATTTGCTAACTATAAGTTGAGTGTTTCTGTTTCATTATGTAAATGGTAAAGTGAAAGGAACGAATTAATAATGTATGATGCGTGATGATTCGGGACTAGATCCACGTCCTGGATTCTCAGATTTGGGTGTATGGGAAATGGCATTTCTCATCGCCGGTCCCATTTTCGTGATCTGCCTTTTGGTCGTGATGGTCTTTTTCTACCTTTGGCAAAGAAAGAATAGACTGAAGCAATTTCAGCATCAAAGAACACCTCTGATGGAAAAATATTTGAATGGTTGTCCTGAAGTTGATTCCAGTGGACCATGTTTGAAGGATATGATAGAAATGACCACCAGCGGATCTGGCTCCGGTAAGTTATATGTTGAGTAATCCTTTCCCATTATTATTATGAACACATAAGCATCTTACGCAGGCAGTTTTTGTTATTGCAGTTGGATGTGCATGTTTTATTCTATAAGTGACTTCATTTTATGACTACATCCTGTATGTTATTAAAACTCGTCTTCCAAATTGCTAAGGTACTCCAGGGTAGGAGAGATATAGAAATCGTTAAATGTAGAATGCATCGGACCCTATCCACACATAATAGTTAAGTCGTAAAAGATGTTTTATGCAGTTTGTACTCTATAGACGCTATTGGGGAAAAGGTAATATTATTTCTGTAGCATGGGGTTAGTTCTTTTACAACTCAACAATTTGTGCTAAGCTGGATTGGAAGTTAGTGATGTCAGTTCTGTGTATAACATTCTGAATGCCAACTAGAGTCTTCAAAAAGTTTCAGAAATTCACACAGCACGCAGATTAGATTTTAAAGGATATATAATATTTATGCAGTCTGCTCTAACTTGTCCTTCTGTAGACTCAACTCGACTCTTATCTTTAGGCTGTTGCAAAGCTCAATAAAGAATAAATATTTCTAGCTCCTAAACCCTTAGACACTAGCCAGGAAATGTACACACACCAGTTGGCTAAGCAAACTAAGCATACATGTACTTGTTTGTTACTTTTGTGTAAGTAGTATTAGCTGGCATCATCATCGTAAGGTATCTTCGTTTATCATAATTGTGTTGAAATGATTCAGTTTTACAAGAAAAGCTTTAACAAGCAAATTCCTTTTGAACATTAAAAACTTGTAGGCTGTAAACATACAAAACATTTATGACTTAATGTTAAATTACTTATTATATCCCTTGTTGAGCTTAAGTTTATACCGCAACTAGCCAGCAATGAAAACTGTTATGCGTGTACAGTCATTAAAACCAAATCCATTCATATCAATGTATAGGTGGGTAAGTTGTTATTGTTGGGCTGAAAGAAGTTTGCATCTTTACTAATAAACGCAACGCAACTGCCAACGAGTATTTTATTACGATAAAAGTATTTAACTATAGCATAAATATTCTCTGGGTAAGCTTTACTAGAAATAGAGCGTGAGAGAAAAGCTTAGAATAGAACAGAAATTCGAACCAAATTGTGACGCATAAGATGCTTAGTCGGCTTTAATGATATGAAAAAGGATGGATGATGTATTAATTATATATATATGAATTCAGGACTGCCTCTACTTGTCCAGCGGAGCATCGCTCGCCAAGTACAGCTTATAGAAGAGGTTGGTAAGGGTCGGTATGGAGAAGTCTGGAGAGGTCGATGGCGTGGAGAGAACGTTGCCGTGAAAATATTTTCGTCCAGGGAAGAACGGTCCTGGTTTAGGGAGGCGGAAATCTACCAAACGGTGATGCTTCGTCATGAAAATATTCTTGGATTTGTTGCTGCCGACAATAAAGGTATACGATTCTTTTGTTGGTAATCTAACCAGTATGAACCACGAACATACCTTTCCAGTTTAATATACTAATAGTATAGGGAGATGAAGTGTTGAATGAAGCAAAACGGTTGCGTAATTTCTTGTGTTATTGTGTTTGTATTTTATAATTGGACAATAATATCTCACAATGTACGCATCACTTGTGTTGTAATTGTAACTTTATAGTTCTTTGACTTTCTTTCATTCTTCAACGAGTTTTTTGTCGCTGTATTAATTTACCTCATGTTCACCTAAGAAATGTAATCCCTTTCGTTTCAGATAATGGAACCTGGACGCAACTATGGTTGGTTACCGATTACCATGAAAGAGGATCGTTGTTTGACTACTTGAGTCGGGCGACCGTTGAACCGGTGTCAATGATTCGAATGGCATTATCGATCTCTACTGGATTGGCTCATTTGCACATGGAAATTGTGGGAACTCAAGGAAAGCCTGCAATCGCTCATAGAGATCTGAAATCCAAAAACATCCTCGTAAAATCTAATGGCTCTTGCTGCATAGGGGATTTAGGACTGGCCGTGCGCTATGATACTGAATCTAATCAAGTTGATATTCCCATCAACAATCGAGTTGGGACTAAACGGTACATGTCACCTGAGGTAAGTTGAGATTACAATTATAATTGTACGACTTATGCAAACACACATGACGTTATACTTAGATAATCCAATTAACTTTATTTTTTTAGGTTTTAGACGAGTCTATCAACATGAACCATTTCGATTCGTTCAAAAGAGCAGATGTTTATGCTATGGGACTCGTATTTTGGGAACTGGCAAGACGGTGCAACGTTGGAGGTACATGTTCTTACTCTTACTATTTAAATCTATCATACAATTAATGCAATGGGACCTCAAAATGGGTTCATAAGTATTGTTGCTTGATGAATGATGACAAACAAACGTCACAGCATCACAAATGAACTTATCTATGCCGCAAATGCGCTGTAAATTATATGAAGTTCAAAATTTTCTATCCTGGTGAAATGACTAATAATATTGTTTATACTAATTTTTTTACAACAGGTATTTATGACGAGTATCAGCTACCATTTCACGACATGGTTCCCTCAGATCCAACTATTGAAGAAATGAAAAAGGTTGCATGTGGAGATCAGCAAAGACCATCAATTCCTAACAGATGGCAAGCAGTTGAGGTAAGTTGTTATACTTCATGTATTCAGTATTGTATCTATGTATAGATATTATTTATGTTGATCTCAAAGTTAAAAACATCGAAAGAAATAACATGTTTATGCACTGAAAAACTAATTGGTAGAATTCAATGAACCTAAAATAAGACCAGCTTATTGGTGTTATTATATTAGTAATAATTCAATCAGAACTTCAGTTTTTTGCTTGCATTTATTTAATGACAACTATCCACAGTTATTGGCCATTACATTGGCAAAACAAGATTTAATAGGTGTGGTTTACACTAAGGGTTTCAGCACGCAAACCGAACAATGTTATATAATACGTTGCATTGTTCCTGTGGTAAAATTAGTACGTAGATACTAGGTATATGTACATATATTATTATGAATTACATTTTCAGATGTTACAGCTACGCTACTCTTATTCGTGTTGTAATTTACTAATTTCTAATGCGTCAATATTGTTTATTGTCGGGAACTTTGCACTGGTTCCTAAATGCTAGTTCTTGCTACATCGTACGTACATCAGTTAGTTTTATTTAGCAATAAAAATATTGGAGTGTGTAAACTGAAATTAAATAGTGATTAAAAATTAATTGTCAGTTTAAATAATACAATATAAACGTACAAAGGAAACTAAAGATATGTTTTTTTCTGTATTTGTCAGTCCTATTTGTTGTAGACCATTACAAATGGAAATCCGTAAGGTTCAATTATTAAGGCTCTGAAGACTTAATTCATAGTTAAGATTATTTCTCTAGCAGGTCAAAATAGTAGTAAGTTGTACAGGTCAATAAAAATATGTTTCTTCGTTTGATTACACGCACTGTCGAGTGTTTACTAAGGAAAATACATAGGTACTATATAGATACATAGTATTGATACTGACAATTAATACAAACACAATCTCATTAAACTACTAAATGCGTAATGAAACACATTTTCTTCAAAATGTCTTAAATGTGGCTGAACTATCAGAAAGTATGCTCCAGATTAAGGGATAAGATGAGAGGAGGATGTAAGGTTTCAGTCACGTGTTGAACCAATTATGGATAAAATATAAACGAAAATATTGATGATGTCCAGATACAAGTTCAGTGCAGCAAATACATATTCTTCGGGAGAAATACTATTTGTGTGTTTGCCACCCATCATCAACTGAGTATCGTAGACGAGGTAGACAGAAAAAATTAGGGCTCCACAGCAAGCATATACTACTTGCAGTACTGGGAAGAACATTGCTAGAATACCGAATAGCATCAGAATGATAGCAGCCACCAGCAAAATGCCACCGAACGCAGTGAAGTCCCATTTAGTCTGAAATGCAAAGATAGTCAGAGCCAGGCAAACAACTGACGTTATCCCGACAGCCAACATAACTGCATCAGCACTGCAATTAAATACCATTAGTTAATAAAAATATTGTAATTCAATCGAATTAATATTAGTGGGATTTATGGCAATATTCCATTTCTACTTACTCGTATGTACTGGTGGCTGTGCCAAGAACAAAACCTTCTGCTACTGTAAAGATGCCGAGAAAAATAAAGTTCTGTGGCGAATGTCTCCGTACATTTTCACAGCAAGCCATAGCAATAAGTGTCACGAATGTAATGGCCAGAGATCCGTAAAAGAATCCGGGATTTTGATGAGTCCAACTTTTCAGAGTGTAATTATAAGTAAAGAGTAAAATGAATCCGAGAGTTACTAACAGCTGCAACATAAGAATGCTGTACACCTTCCTGTGAAAGAACATAGGGATGGATTAGTGGTTACATTAATAGAAATACTTAAGTATTTTCTAGGAATATTTTATTTTATTTTTATACTGTCCTAAAAGTATGTAAATTTTCTTACCGAACAAACGCTTTTCTAATTGTTTGATCAGAAAATTCGAATGCATCGTAAGGAGATTCATTATTGGCTGCATAGGCATACTGTTCTTCAGGAAGATTAGCATACGTATTATTTGAAGGTGGTTGTGGCTGTGGTGAGACATTTTTTGATGGAAATGGAAACGCAGTAGGAGGAGTTTGTTTATAACCGTTTTGATCATCGGAACCTATAAAAAATCATTTTGTTTTTTAACTGTTAATACAAGGGTCTCGCTATTCAAAACTTTGTTTTGCTTGCTTACCTAATGTTCCATATTGGGGTTGAGATGAATTGAAGGCCATGCTTATCCTGCAAAACTTTCGTGAACCCAAAGGATTAAATAAAAACATAGATTTGTAGGTTGTATAATATTCTCCTTAATATTTTTCAATGTTAGCCATATCAATCATGTTAAGAATGATTGTGTAGTTTTTCTATAGGATTGAGTTAATATAGTAATCGTGTATATAAACATAGTGGTAGTCGTATCTAATTGCATGACTTGAAGAGTGCCGTGATGTGGTGACACGAATGAATCATATATTTAATTATATTTACATTATCTGGTGTATCACGTGAATAATGTAACTATGTGACTTTTATCTGCTTTATCTGTAAAATCCCTTTTTTGTGGGTTGTGCAGTCATAGAAAAGCAAATAACACCTGTCCACCTGTATTTGGTATGGATATATGCGTATGAATTACTAATGCTGTGGTTGAAGTATAACAGTAACTACATATTATAGTAATGTGCAAAAGTGCAAGGATCTCTAAACGTTCGGAAAAATTAAGCATATATATGTAATTATTAATTATCATGAAAACCACCTCTCCTCTATACAAGACAAAATCTGACTAATTTCCGTAACGCAAAAACTTCAACTGCGCATTGATGTGACATTTAGTTAGCTAGCTTTAACATAATATTAAACCTTATGATTCATGATAGTGTATGTAATGTAAGTTTTATTGATACTTAATTCATTCTTATTTATGATTCGAGATTTTTTGGTATGTGAAAGATATTTTTAATCTTGCAATGTTTTACTCAGGTAAACATAGAAAAAACTTACATTACTTATTAATGAGATAAAAGAGTGGGAATAGCAATACTGAAATCAGTGTGTACATACTACATATGTTTGACACATACTGCGTGTTTATAAAGTTAGAGAAAAGAGAAACGTGCTGCTTTCACCGAGCAAGTGAAATGAAAATGGAAAGCAAGCAATTCGAAGTGCCTTACTTACATTATGAAGTTACCTATAGAAAATGTTATGCATACCTATAGATAGGTCACATAAATGCCATAATTATATTGTCATAGCTGTGTAGAGCTAAAAATACGATACTAAATGTGTGCATATAAAGTATTGACGTTTATGAAGGAAAATTGCATATAATTAAAGTTAAAAAAATTTAAGTAGCTACCTGTAAAGGAAGTTTGTAGAAGCCAATGCAATCAATGAGGTTGGTTAGTTAGACGTATTTAGAGTTATGTAATATGCTGTTGCAGATCAAAGAAAACACTCACTTTCAATGAATTCTGAATAACCACGTATTTTTAAATGATGACAAAGTATTTGTGTACCACTGTGTTCAGCAAAGTGACAGAGTAGGCTCACTTAACATTACGTCGCAATAAGAGGAAGAATAATTTGGTTTGTGTAGAGCTGGACTGGGCATGATTGTATTATATGGTTTGAATACATCGCATAGCTATGTGTGTTCGTGTGGTGTGTATATGTATTAATACTATACACAAAAGGGAAACTGCTATAAGCTCCGAGAAGTATCTGGCTCGGTGGTGGTGAGGAATATTATCGAATGAGATGGAACATATCGATCCGTAGCCACCTAATGTTGAAGATAGCTCTCTAGATATGGTTTAAAAAGACGGAGAAATGTTATTCTCCTTATTGTGTGAAATTATAGCCAGACTAGAAGAAATAATCTCATTGTGGGCGCTCATGCATTTAGACGATTTTTATATAATATGGGTATAATAAGTAACTAGAAAATCAATAATTTTCACTTTAATGACAACTTCTTTTATTTGCAGGCTTTAAAACTGATGTCAAAACTGATGAAAGAATGTTGGTATCAAAACGCAGCTGCAAGATTAACAGCTCTCCGGGTAAAGAAAACACTAGCTAATTTTGTGGCATCTGATAGAAAATATGATAAAGTGGAAACGTAGCATTCATGGGTTTGAATGACTTTCTATGAAGGGCATACATTGAAAGAACAAAGGTTGATGTAGGTATGTATATACAAAGCTAAAAACTAAATGCTTTTATTGTTGTAAGCATAATAAGGCTTACTGAATGCCCCTATGATGACTTATGAATACTTTAGTTAGGTAGACGTTAATGTTAATTACTTACTCGCTTCAATTTCTATTAAAATTAAGTGAAAATAAAAATGTAACCGTTATATCTAAAGCAATGTTTAAATAGTCACAGACTAAAACTTTATAAAAATAATTATCCGGTGGTGCGAACAAAAGGTTTAGTAGCAGTAGTCGTAAAAACATGTACTTAATTTTTAAACTTCAATGTTCGCAAGTTATATTCAGGATTAATAAACTTTTGAAAGTGGTTGTCAGCAGGTACTACATATATGTATTATTAGGTTAATTAGCTCTCCACATTTCAAAGAACTACATTTATATAGAAGATCCCTCGATTGAGACTATTCAATTTTACTTTGCAATATAACCGGAAAGAAAATAAAATGTCCTTCATTGGCAGACGATGGAAATTAGTATTTGTAGTACGGTTTGTAAATTGCATAAGTATATTTAAAGCCATTGCCAGTTTGTCACATACGGATCAGTTCAGGTATCGTAGTTGTCCAGCAATGTCCCAAACATGTAACAGTCGCCCTGTAGTCATATTTTAGACCATATTATGTAGAATACCATCCAAACTACTATTTGGATCCATCTAGAAAGTCCTATCATCCCTAATTTTATTTAAAATAAATCCGTTCATAGAAATCCGAATTGCAGGTATGAAAACATTTACTTGTCCTAATAGTGTACACAGTGTACAATTACTAGTAAAACATTATATAGCAGTTTGTATCCCAGGCTTTTATCACACTATAATGTCCATCAGGTTTTCAATGAAAAATTTACTCAAGGGGAAATACATTTTAAGAAACACAATATTTCACAAAATCAACGACTTCCTTCGCAGTATGTATGACGTTATTCTAAATGTGTATCAAAATTACATAGCCTAAACAACGATAGTGAATCAATTAAACGAAAGATTTGAGTACTGAATTGTAAGTGTATTTAAAATAGTGGGGTTTTGTGGGTATGTTTCCGATTTAGAAGAATATCAGAGCTGTACACACGAGGGATAAAATCTTTAAAAGTAGGGATGTAGTTTGATTGTGCAACAAAAAAATCAACGAAAAATTTGGATAGGAGCATAAATGGCATTAATATGAGGTATAGGCATAATTAAATGTAAAATTATTGTTCAGATAATATGATGTAGCTAGGTTATAGGAATTACGTATGAGCCCTTGAGTTGAAAGATATCAAAGAGAAAGGTAACCATCGTGTGAAGGAATTTAAGCTATTTTTAATGCATGTGGAGCACTTAAAGAATTTAATTTTTACACTCACATTGATGATGAATCAGCAAAGCTAAAAAATTCATGTTTAGTAAGTGTAAGTACACATATTGATAATAATAAATTAAGTATTGCAAAATTTCGGACTGACATTTTTCTGCATTAGGAAGAAATAGAAAAACACATTTTTATATAACATACTAAATAGCTAGTGTGCACTTTTACTTCAGTCCATTTGTCTCGATAATAGAATTTTGGGTGAAAAAATGGATTAATTACGGTTGTGAAAGCAAATACATACTTGCACTATGCACTTGTCTGTTTAATACTGCTACACACATATGCACAGTGGTTCCGTCATGAAAAGGAAGTTGAAAGAGCTGAATGTATCCTAGTATTGTTACATAACATTTTGAAGACTTAACTATACATTACTTCAAGTTTCTTAATAATATGTATAACATATGGAGTGAGTCTAGAATTGTGAACTGAATATCTGATTGTGAGTTTTATCAGCATAGGTAATATTAAATAATATACATAGAAAATAAACATAGGAGAAGAATATGGTTTGAGTAGTATTTATTCGTCTGGAGAAAATGATGATGGTTTGGTTTTTACAGATTAAATAGAGTTTTGTCCAGAATCTGAATTTTACATAGATGATTGAAAATATCAGTTAGAGAATACTTAAGTAGGTATCAATGTATCTGATTTCGTTCGGAGCTGTGGTCATTGGGAAACTGTTGAAAAGTGTTATGTTGTGACTCACAAGATATCTACATAAACTAACTGTCTTATGAATATTACCTTGAAATGAGTAAACATACCTAAATAAATACTAAGTAAGTACTATGTATCATCGAATAATACACGCATAATAATGTCATAATTATTGTCAGCTTGCATACTTGTGAATATATTAAGGGTTTCGTTAGTAAGGTTGTAATAATGCTAATAGTAATTACTAACAATTTATAGTTTTTGAAAAGCCTCCGTCACCGTCGCCCCTACATTCATTTAGAACAGTTTCTTTGTCATTATCAATATTATTTTCAAGCTCTACTGTTATGCCAATACCATGTAATGTAAGCAGACAGAAGATTTTGAATGCAGCAAAAGTACTCAATGTTCAAAAATGCAGATACCTCAGCCTAACGTGTTAATCCCAGAAAGTGGGGATTACTACAAGAATTATATCCCATTTTATTTACTCTAGAGACATATTTGTTATATCTGCCCGTAAATGAAAAGTGTAATGTAATTAGGTTCTTACAAAATCATTGTTCTACTACACATAGACATCTAAAAAATACAGAATAGAAACTACATAGCTACTAGATACAGATACCATACCTATACTCTATACCTAAAACTGTTAAAGTAAACAGAAAATGAAATGCATGAATTGCGCTCGTAACTTTTAGTTTAGTGTTTGGCAAACTACAATTATTTCGCAAGTGTGTTCGTTCGTTTGTTGCACGAGAAAAGGAAAAAAAATTCTTGTGCTTATTTGTAGTAGTAACGTAATGTGGTTAATTATTAGCTTGATAGTAGATCAACTTTAACGAAAGTTAATTAGTAGACGATAAGTCTCCATGTTGGAGTACAGTACATGTAATGGGAGTAGAGTAAAAAGTAAGTAGGAATTTTATTGTTTTAATTGACTACGCTAATTGTTGTAGAGAGAATAAAAGTCAAGAAGAGGAAGTGACAATTTATTTGTAGCTCTGCGATGTTGAGTTTCTGTTTTCTTTATCTCAGGTTTATAATTTTGACTGGATTTCGTTTTCCTCGTGTAATGTTATTAATGTAAGACAGATGAATCAGCTATTGTAGCTCACACACACAATGACATGATTAATTTTACAATTATTTACAGTTCATTCATAATAGGTAAGTCCGGTATAAAGTTATACTTAATTGACTCAGTAGAGTATTGCATGATAAGTTGTATATTTAAATGAATATTGTATTGTACTAACATAATATTGTGTATACCTAAGAAGAATTAGGATAATAAAGCATTGTTAAGTACTATTCATTAATTACTACAGAAATGTAAGATATTTACAGATTTTAACTCGTGTTTCTTATATACGGATAAAAATAATAATATGCTGTAAAACAAACCGCGGTCTGGTTATGTATGCATAATAATGAAATGATGCAATTTATTTAACTTGAAAGAGAATACACATAATAAATACCTACCATAAAATACTATTGAGAGATAAATGTATGTACATGTAATGTTGCAAAGAATGCTTGTTATACTAAAAATATGTATTTAGCTTTTAAAATGTAATCTAATATTATTATTATGATTAACACTGATAATATCTATAAAGAAATAATTCATGGAAATGAGTGTGTTTAGTTGATATTTTCAGTTTCTTTTAATAAATGTGATTTAAACAAAATATTATACTGCACAGTTTCTTTTTCATATTCATATAATGTAAGTAACTGAAAAAGTTTGTTCATTTTTCAAGATATTACTTATTTGTCAGCTTTACTAGAACTTCAATTCTGGGAAGATCATCTTTATTTCTAAATGAGGTAAATAAATGAAGTAAGATTTGTATTTTGTATATAGGTAAATGAAGTAATGTCTTTAATCCGGATAGCCTCCAATTTTGATGGGGGCAGTGTATTTGCCATTTCCTGCGGTATTGGGACCGTAACCGTCACCTTTTAAATTTGGCATTCTTTCTTCAATGCCATAACCCGTTCCTGTTCCAAATTCTTCACCCTTGTCACCGTAGCCACCTCCGATGCCATGACCTGCTCCCTTTCCACCTCCTTCGCCTTTTCCACCGTGTCCACCCATAGGTTCTCCATATCCGCCTCCACCTCCATACTCGGGAACAGGGTCAAGATAGCCTCCATCCATGTTTCCATATCCTCCCCCTTCATTTCCATATCCGTTCATGGGATTCCCGTATCCACCCTCATTTTTAACTCCCTCTCCGTTTCCTATGGCGTAACCCCCTCCTCCGTTTGTGTCGCCGTAGCCATTAGCGTAGCTTTCCACGCCTTGAGTAATGCCACTTTCCTGTTGTCCATATTTTCTCTTTTTAGTTCGATGTCCATGAGGTTTGCGGGGTCGCTCGTGTTGACTGTAAACTCCCCCCTCTAAGACCTCAGACGCAAGTGGCACTAATGAGCCTCCATAATCTCTTCGATTTCTCTGAAAGTCTTTATCTAATAAAAAATCAAATCTTGTTTTACAAGATGTTTATTTGTTCACATTCTGAGAAGTATTTGCATGTACAAATGTATGAGAATTAGGATTTACTTGAATTAGCCACGATTAGTTTACCAGACTGCAAACTTGGCTCTGAAATAACTTCGGTGTTCTTTGAGTCGCTTTTATCAATTCTGCTGCAGAAAATTTCATCTGCCAGGCAAATGAATGAAAGAACCAAGATCACACGCAACATGTTTTATTATTGCATTGACGAACTGATTTTAAATTATAGCTTGTGTAAAATAAAACTGGAATCTGATCTGCAAGGAAATTAGTTTATATAGGAGTTTCGTTTGTTGTGTCAAAAAGCTTTTTGCACAGAAGAAGTGACGCTAATCAATCGCAAGGTTAATTTTGCACTATAACATATATGTATTTTATTATAGATGTACTCTGATGTACCAGCATTGTAATTACAATTACAGCATATCATCGTACGATGCATGAACAATTCTATTCTATACACTAATCGGTTTTACGCATTGCTAAATATTTTGGGTTTTTTAGAAGCTTGTTGTGTAAGCAGCATAGTAACATTATAGTATAATGGTGTAGGTAATTTGTCTGCAATCTTCAATTTAGTCTGAAATCCTTAGCAGAAATCTAAGACGCAGTTTATACGGTCTCAGCAATTTTCGTGCAATCAATCGATTAGATTTTTATTTAAATGTGAGAACTCCTTTGCACAGATGCAATAAGATAAAAACAAATCTGAGGAAAGAGAAGAGATAGGAGATCCGGGAGCCGCATTACACGGTTGATTGTACTTTTCATCCCTAGAGAAATATATTTCTTAGACTATTTCATGTACTTTTCCATGACTGTTGCTTACTAACTACATACCTACATAATATTTCTAATTAATTGTACATGTATATAATCTGTAAACGTTGCGTTTTGCGTGCTACTATTAGCAGTATGAGTGGAGTTGTACTCCTTACTTTACTACGTACCTTTGTACTTCTACTTGGTAAACTCATCAAAAAATTAAATATTATAGATATCAGGAATATGTACCCGAGCACAACCTATTTATAATGAAATAATAATAATACTAATTCATTTGATATTTATTTTAGGGGCTATTTTTATTAAATATTCTTACAATATAATTATGTTTTAGGTAAGCTGACTCCAAAGAGGTTGTTGTTTATGAACTATTTAATCCCTATTAAATTAATGATGTTCATTGATTTTACATTGTGATCTTCAAATTGCCTAACTACCTATAGATAAGCTCTAAATGTAATGTTAAGTATTAATAACTGTGACGAAACTTTTCTTAGTGAGCGAGTGAATGATCAATGTCATGCAATTCCAATCCCGAAATCTTTCAAACATATTGTCTACCAAATCTTTGATTCCTGTAGAGATTTGACACAAAAGCTATTACTTGGCAAGTCCTGTCCTGCATGGCATATTATTTCTCTGAATATATCTCTTGATGTTTCTTTGTGGGTTCTTACAGTAAGCTCGTGCGTATTATGTCAGTCAGTGTCGTCTCTGTTCTTTAACAAAGTTCAAGCAACTGTCTACTGTGCCCCATGGAATTCGATGAAGATTTGGTGATAACAATCAATATGTACATGCAACGCAAACAATTGCCTTACAATGGTCTATACCTATGTCTGTACGTGACGAATTGTTTCTCTATATACCTGTCGATTCTGTTGTTGAATGATGTAAGTAGCATATAGGTATGTATGTGAATTCGTATGCTAATATGTGCTTTGTTGTTTCTTTATGTGTACCTAGTAGAGGTGAGAGCGGTCCCTCTTTTTACAACCCGCACCTTACCTGCCGCGCTTTAGTCCTGCCCGCAACCGCCCCGCAGCCAATCCCCCAAAGCTCAACCCGCACCGCTCTGCATATAAAAATTTGAAACCCGCACCACCCAGCATACAAAAATTTGGTTTGGTACTTCATGATACTTGCCTGTACACTGTAAGCAAAATTATTACGATTTTATAATGTTATATACTACAGTGAGCATACTCCACTAAAGGAATTGCATTGTTCTATACACTATTTCTCCAAACTTTCTTTATATATAATTATTTATTCCATGATTGCACCTTTATCTAATTTCAACCTGAAAATTTTGTGTCCGCATCTGCCCCGCAGTTTTTTCTTACGAAAATTTAAACCCGTACCCTGCAATTTGCGGGGCGGTTGCGGCTTCCCCGCATCACACCCGACCCGCTCCCACCTCTAGCACCTAGGTACATACATACTACAGATTGTGTACCATTTCGAATGCGTATAGATAGCTATTACTATTACAGTGGCTCCGAGACGGGAGATAATGGTATAGTAGTTTGGTAGTAATATACTACGATTAATAAGAAGGATTTCTTCTTGAGCCAAGTATTGTGTTTACAAAGCTGACATTATTTCCTTAAGCACTGCTAATGGTGGGTTGGAAGGGTGTTCTTGCGAATTGGCTGAACTGGTAGAAGGTAGAGTCAAGATTCTTGTTGTTGCGATGAGATGCTGATATAGTGACTTGACTACTTCCATTGATTCTTCTATAAGATGATTATTAATAATTTACGATGCTAAGACTAAACTTATATAAAAATGCTGTGTTAATCCTTATACAGAAAGACATATAAGGGACCTTGCTATGTTGAATACAACTGTGGTGGCCACTTGTATTGTACAAAGCTACAGAACTAGGTACAGTATTCTACATACGTTAATGGGTTTCTTTGTCAGATAGACAGAACCGGTATTAAGATGCGATCCTTTAACGATATGAAATGAACTCAAATGATGATTGTGTTGTGAGTGCGAGCAGAGAGTCAGACTATAATAATCCGATGCAATTGCATTGCAATCATTTCTAAATTCAACATGGTCAAGTTTGTTCAGTTCGCATTTATTTTCCTAGTGTCTGTAATATTGACGAGTGCAGGACAGGAATCAGAAATTGAAATTGATCCTGACTCCCCTCAAGTGGAAGTCCAGAGTTTAATTTATAATGAAGAAGAAGCGAATTTTACAGCAATTGAGACAAAATATTTCAATCATAATCGAAGAAATGTCATTGCGACTCCTGGAATGTATTTAGAAATTACTTGCACCGCAAAATACCCCATTTCTTGGCAAACCGATGGATATGTGGTGAGATTTCCTTCACAATTCTTTTTCAATTAATTCGCAAACATTCGATTTTGTTTCATATTAATACAAACCTAAATTGTTATCGAGAATTGCATATTTTTTAAATATTTTATGGATTTTGAACAGGGGACGGTGCCTATAGAGGTTTTGGAGGTTAAACGGGAAACAACGAATTTGACGGGTCCTACAAAATATTTGTCAAAGATCAGAGTTGCCCTCGATGCTGCTAGTACAGGATATTACACATGCTACAATATAGAAAATGATACAGTGACGGCCCCATTGTATGTGTTTGTCAAAAACGGTAAATGCAAAGTAGATCGTTTTGTTTGGCACGCATAACTCTTGGAATCAGTGTGTGTTTATTACTATTGCGTTTTTCATTTGTAGATACACAACCATTGATAAATAGTGGGCAAGAAATTGTCGTCCGTGGTAATGTTATTCCATGTAGAACAACAAACCCTGAAATTCTGGTTTCTCTATTGAGACCTATGAATGAGGTATCATTTCTTTATGTTTAATTACTGACTAAGTATGCAAATATAATATTACTGTATGTATACTGTACCTATGCTAATGTACTGTAATATCTGTAAGAATGGTGTCTTACAACATCCAATTAAGATAAATGGCTCAACTAATAGTTTAACTATTTGCCTACACAGTTACAATGACTTAGTAGTACTTAATGGTATGAGTTTTCTTTTGTAGGAGGATAACAAGTACGAAAGAGTAACTGCAGGCTATGATCCCAAGGTTGGATTTGATTTGGGAGAAAGTTACATTTTTGGTCATTACCTGTGTATCACACCCTATGACAAGATTCGAGTTGAAGTTGTTCGGGAACAAAAAGTTTGTAAGTATTAAAAATTATAACTAGAATTAGAAAATTCTTACATTCTACTACTTCAAATACTATATTCATTGATTTGTTATTTGATGCTACAGCATTCTCAGTTTTCCCCGAGAAGAACCATATACTTCTTTTGGGAAATGATCTTCTCAATCTTACCTGTACTTCCGTTGACGATGATATAGACTTGGAATATGTTGGAAACAAAACAGAAGGAGTGAAACTGGAAACAAATGCTCATTCCAAAACATTCCTCTACAGGGGAGCAGCTGGTGAATCTGGAAGTGTGACTTGTTTCAATAGTAATGTAAATCATACATGGAATTTCCGCTTCATTGGTAAATATTTCTAACAAGTCTATAAAATTATAACCACCTACATGAATATTCACATAATAGCAATAAAAATACATACATACATAGGTACTCGAACTCGTATAAATTTTCATAGGATGTGCTATATTGTACTGAAATTGCAACAGATTTTATGTTTTACTAGAAACACCTAGATTGGAATTCGATCACAAAACTGGTGGAGCATTATGCTACACGGATGTAGCCAGCAGAAGCATTTACAATTTGGGTTGTTCAAATCCAATTGAATGTGGAATCTTGAAGAAATGCTTGGAGGTACATACTAATATCAAGAATTGTCTGAGTCTGAATTACTACCTAATTTCACGAAAGCGCTGATGATAAATTTAATGCTAACTTTGAATAGAGAAATGACATACGCGGAAATTGTGAGGCTACAGTGTATAAAGGGAAAACATGCCGCCCTGACAGATGCGCTATACTTGAAAATACACACTTTAGTGGCATAATACAATGTAGAGTTGATGATGTAAGGATTTCCCGAGAATATTTCACTGGTTTAGACAACAAAAGATGTAAGCTCGTTACAAGTGATGTACTTTTCTCACATTACTCTAATTACTACCACTTAAGTTTAATTTACGATGCTTTTTCATTACTGAGAATTATGTATTCTAAGATTTTGATGTCAATGCGGCTCCTCGGGATTCAATTATTCACATCAGCTCTGTGAACGAGACTCTAACTGAAAATGAGCCTGTTTACTTCTTTTGCCAAGCAAGCAGCTTCATTTTCACAGAACAATTAAAATTTGGTGTGAAATATACTAATGGTTCAGCGAGCATTCTATCTGAAGGTTGGAATGGCAGTGTTAATTTGATACATATTTTTACTATCACACTAATTGTGTTTTATGTTATGATTTATAACACTGTGGTGTATATTTCACAGATTTAATTAAGGATGACACATCTAGTCGCTCCTCTTGTCACAAAAGAGGTTCTATTTCTAGAGGTGTTTATCTCAATTTAACCGAAGAGGTTGAAAAGGTCCTTTGTCTTGCACCATTGTCAAATTCGTCGGAATGGTACACTGTCTCAACTCCCGTGACAGTTAAACGTAAGGAAATTATGATGTTATTAACCCTTTGTTACCCACAACAGTTAGTAGGTACTGCATGTAAATTCTATTGTGTACTGACAAATTTTATTATTCGTAATAAATGTAGATGCTGTGATACCACTCATTGAAGGGGATACATCGGCCACGTTTTTCATCGGAGAAACTGGAAGAAATCTTTTCTGTTATGGAGCTGGACATCCTCCACCTATGCTCCGATGGGTTAAAGATGGAGAGGTAAGAATTTCTATGCATTAACCCTGATGAATATGTACATTCATTTTTCTTATTGCTAAAATTTATTATGACTAGGAAATTGCTGCTGAATTCGTGCTGAATGAAACCAAAGACGGAAGTCTGATTCTCCAATTCCCAGAAATAACTGAAGAGCTGCAGGGTGACTATACTTGTTTGGCAAGCAATACTCTGGGGAAAGACAAACTGATTGTTAGTGTAGAAGTGGTTGACAGAAATCAAACATGTACTTCGCTCAGCTTTAGTGAATAAGGTTTCCAATTGTTAAAGGTCAAAGAAATGTTATGTTTATTCACATGTCATGAGCAGAAAGTGAAGGCAAAATTTTTATTTGTTAAAGTATTAGTATTGACATTGACTGATGTGTTTACGTGTAATTTATTTTGTCGTGTGTAAATGCATTTCGTAGTATTATATAATTCATTGTACTAGTACATAGTAGCTTGTAATACAAATACTTTTATGCACCTTATACTATTCCGTCTATTTAAGTACGGTTTGTAATTTGTATACTGCACAATGACACCAAGTATTCTATGTAGATACAATACAATTCGACATCTGGAATGGAATAAATTGAGTATTCTCTTTATATACATGTCATGTCACTAACCAAGTCATGTATCTTAGCAAATTAATTACTTTTTGCAATTATGCAAAGACCATTCTACACGATGTCTTGAGATTCGTGGAAGAGTGATGCTTTCGTTACGCAATGCTATGCCAAATGCATTTCATTTATAAGCTAGAAATTGTATTGTGTCGCTCGATTGCTTGGATATAAAGGAAAGACATCCCGCACTAAATTAGAGCATTGTTCTCAATAATTGGCAATTACGAGTATAAAGGAAAAGTGGGGAACGATGATGGGGAAATGCCGAACATAACATACCTCTAAAGTAAAATGTGGTTTTAAGCAAACATGTGTTTCAAATTCTAGCAAAGTACATTACATACTGCGAATTTAACAGACAGTTCAGTCAACCCAAGTCAGTTGAAAAGCCACGATTTTTATTTAAACTCACAAAACCCAATGAATCCAGTATAACATTTTCATATTGAATGATATTTTTATATAATAGATTTGTCCTACAGAACATCTGAACTTCTCAACCCCATTCTAATAACATGTGGGTATATTTAATACACATACTCAAATCATATCATGCGTACACTTAAAATATCATGGAACTTAAATTTTTAGAAGATTTGACTTAACTTAACCAAAGAAAGATCACATCAGGAAATACATGAAATGCTTTCGAATGTGGCACACAGACAAACAAACAGTCAAGTCAGTGACATGAAAGTAGACAACGACCACATAAACCAACCAAACACTTACATACATCCAACTTAGCATACATTTCATAATGTATTGCTCAGAATTTGTAAACTTTATTGTTCGCTTAATTTGTAACGCAGAATTTTGGACTGTTTCCAATCCAATTCAATAATGCAACGCAGTCTGAACAGCTTCAACAGAGTAGCAGGTGGTAGCTTTATCATTTAGAGATTTCTTTCTTCAGCTTGTAGCCATAAGACTTGGTCTTTCGTTTTCTTTGATCATTCTACGACAGTATATAGTATTGTAAGTATTTCTTACATCGTCGGAGGAATTTTCGTTTCTAAGATGTAAAAATGTGAATCGTTACATTAAAATATTTAGTATTAGCGGTACAAATCGGATGACGGCGGTTTTACTATTGTGGGGATAGTAGTACTAAAACGGATAGACATACAATACACGTGCAGTTGATACTTTTGTATGAGTTGATGATCTTTGGCATCGCATTGCTCGGGTGAGGGTAAAAGAGGTGCTATATGTGTTATGTCTGTAAATTAGAAAGATGCGGTGGATTTTTTGGATTTCTCTCATACTATTGATATACATATAGCAGTATTCTAGAGTTGTGTGGTGTGGTCGAGAGTTTGTTCGAGTTATTTCCTTAACATAACATATATCGTAATGTAGTGTTGTAATGTTTGAAGTCAGACGGACAGACAGACGAATGTTGACGAAGGCAACAGTTCAATAGCGTAATGAGTGATGTGCAGTTTAGAGGAGTTGTATAATAGTAGTAAGTACAATGGGAGTACACAAAGGCAATCTTGTCCCGGGATTTTTTGTACTCACACAGTAGTACTGTTGTTGTGACTGTGTATAAGATAAGATAATAATATAAGATTGCGTAACAAAAAGTCTGCCTGCACTTAAGGAAGTAAGTAATCGTTGTTTTTCTTATAGTCTTTCTTGGCAGCCTCCCGCATAGCTGCATACTGAGCCCGGAAGTTGATATTGTTTCTAACTTCATCCGGATCCCGATACATGCTTTCTCTCTTCGTAGATCCTTTGCGTCCAATATTAGCAGGTTCTAGGAGCATCGCCTTGCGGTTGATTTCCGATTTCACTTTTTCAGAAGGATCCCGTAACCCCGTCGCATGAACAAAGTCATAGGTTTTAGGGGTTTTTACGTAGCTCACATGCTCTCCGTCGATAGACGAGTAAACATTATTGATTCTTTCCTTTACAGATGAAACGGATTGCAAGGGCACTTCGATAGCGTTACGTTGAGTGCGAAATGACCTTCTAACATATGGCCTCGGCTCTTCCTCCTCTTCCTCGTCTCTTGGTGTTGAACTTGAAGGTCTTGGCTGTTCTCTTTCCACTGGTTTGTAGATTCGAGAATAGTCATAATTCTTGAAATAATCTGAAGCTGTTTGTTTGCGACCAGGACCATCAGACCGCTTTCCCATATTTGAGATGCGTACAAGAGCTGCATCTGCGTCACGACGAATTTGACGTGTCCTTGCTTCCAAGTCTTCCATTTCCGGTGTGTCTGTCAACTCATCCAACCACTGACTTACTCTTTTCTGAGGTGGTCTGAATGGTTGGTATTCTTCATCTTCCCCATCTTCATAGTCCACAACATTGTAGACATTTCGAGACCCTGGTTGAATTAACATTAGTCTATGTGGTGGAATCACACCTTGGCCCATCATTGGTTGAAGTGTGTAGCCGTAAGGCACTGTACCTGCTGCCACTTTACACAAAAAACGAACAATTAATTATTAAAAATTATCAACATTAAATACACAGTAAACACACAAAATATTCAAAAACTATACAACTCTTAAGAATATACACGGGGAATTTGAAACTGAAATGTTTCTGACTGAAAACTTTTTCTGACTTTTAAACTGAAAATACACTTTTAAAATGTTGAAAACATTAATGATCGTAAAATGATGTTAAAGAATCGTTTTTTAAGCAAATAATTATACTAAAATGACACTATATAGAATGTTTGTAAACAACAATTAAGGATTTTGGCTCACTTTGGTAGGGCAACATATTGATAGGAGTAATTGCTTGACCGGGTTGAACTAGAGAGATTGGTCTGTTTCCACTCAAACCGACCCGAGTCAATCTTGAATCTGGAACTGAGTAAACACGTCCGGGTGATGTGGGGTAGTCCATCGCTGGTCGGTTGTTTGGTCTGGTCTTGTAGGGCGGGTTGTGGGAGAGCCCCGAAAAAAGCGGATTGTTATACAGAATCACAATAATAAGAGAAAAAGTTTTAATTCCGTTATTGTATTGTAGTGTTCAACGTACTGTATATTGTAGTATCAATGTACTGGTAACTTGAACTTTACGGATGAGAACTTGTTTGGTTGGATATAATGATTCGGCGAAAACTGAAAACTAAAAGGATAAGGGATTTCCACCAAGGAAAGAGAAAGAGCCGGAGCATGCAACATCGTTATTTTTACTTTTGGCAAATGCTCAATTTTTGCCTTTATTTTAAGTTTGAAGCCCCACTAATGCATGAAAAGGATTCTGAAGCCTGATCTTGTAGCGTGGTGTCTGTGTGATCTTTCAGCATATGCAACAATTCTATATCCATACTCCATACCTACTACCTACCCGTCTGGTTTCTTCCATACAGACTCCTAAAGACTCCTTTTCGTTTAAAAACTTTAAACAGAGTAGTCTCATGTCTCAATCTTTAACTGTAATACACAGTTCTGTTTTCTGCTTGTATAAATACAGATAAGACTCTAACTGTGTTAACAGAGCTTTTATCCCAATACTCGTCTCACTCCTGATCTTTGGCCATGTCTTCACACAAAAGAACATCTCAACCCGTCTCAACTATACGTACACATCCAATACAGGGATACTCTTACTACATTATTTTGCAACACACACACAACCACCACCATGTGCAACCAGACACCAAATCAGATAACAAATATCTATGTATGAAAGTACAGTGATGAATTAACTGTACACCAGAGTAAATTCATTGAGCCCTATATGTATAGCAGTTCCTTTTCCTAATCCGCGCATAACACGGAAGAAACACATTTAACTCTCTCTCAGTTAGAATCCCGGATTGTATAGGTGTCAATAATTCACCTAAAGTGTTTTAATTCACGTGTTTCTTTGACGTAACATTAGGTGCTTTAGCATTCTCAACGAAAAGGACCCATTTGACCTAATAATGACTTTGATGACAATACATGCTTGTTGATAATTAATTTCGTAATCACAGATGGGTCCCCCACTACACTATCCTATTAAATGTAATGTAATGAAATGTAAAGCCAGATTCAGCTACAGAGAAAGAGCGTGAAAATAAACAAAACCGTCATCCAATTTCGTGTTCAATGAATCTTTATAAATATGTCAACTGTTATTGTCATTCTATATTTTTAATTGAGTTTGTTTTCCATTGATTCAAATTACATAAAAGCTCCTCGATCTGATAACGCGTTTAAACGATTGGTTTTCAGGGTTATTTATTGGCACGTTTTGGGATGGTATTAAGGAGAATTAGCGTGGTGGGGTAAGGTCTATACAATTTTATTTCGGTTGTGGGAGCCGCCTTATTGTCGCTTCAGTTTTTGAGTGTCCCTTCTTGTGTCTGGAGTTGTTTTCATAAGTATTTGCATCTTAGGTATCTACTAGAAGCAATGTTTGAATACTGTTGCATTTCTCGTCTCCTTCGGCGAATTCTTTTCAGATATTTTATGCAGAGTGGTATATTACAAGTTACTTTGTATGTTTGTCAGGCAAATCAGTTTAGTGGAAGATTGGATGGCATTGCCGGTGCTCTTGAAGGATTTTCGAAGACTGAAGACTATCGTGATTATGTTAACGACAATCTATGTGTTCTTCACCGCGAATTCATTGATAACGATTTGCATGCTCTTTGTAGTATCTCCCTGCATTCACTGCCGTCTATATTTAGCTTAAACGACTTGACAGCCTGTCACACCTCCAAATTTATGACTTTGTCAGGTTCATCTTGCGTTGACTCCCTGCTATGCTCCTTTGATTTTCTTTATGAAAGAATATGCGTAGGTATCTTACTCACAGAGCTCTTAAGTGCACTGCTTATAAATTAGCAGTGGAATCAGCCGTAGGTACAGCGAGACTAAAGGCGAGACATTTTTTCTCCCGAAGAGTGTTATAGCATGATACATCTTTTAGAACCTGTTGCGTATGAGTTTTTTTTTGTATATTTTCATATAAATATCATTTCTGTTATCATTTAGTTAGATATGTGCAGTGTACTGCTAATAGGTGTCACACAATATCACAATGTGCACGACATACATGTCTTGGCTTTGTATAACTTTTTGTACATTTCTCTACCTATGTGCAAAACGTACCTAAGTATTCGGTTATTTATATTTCCTCGACCATATTTTTCTATGAAAATGTTTTAAGCAATTAAGAAGGCAAGGAACTGCTCAACAGATTTCGCAGAAGCATGTCGCACAGAGTGTCGAGTTACTGCTTCCTAATTCACTGTATCTCTATTAATGGTTTGTTAACATATGAATCGTCACTACAGATACAGAACATGGGGAACATGGCATTTTTACAACGATATATTAATAACTCTATCTTGTACTGTTACGGTGAGTTGTAGTTTCCTGGTGATTTAAATTCTATGTAATGCAACATACATTCACTTTTCCCATTTCGTAATGCAATTTCTGTTTTTTTATAATGATTCGTTAATGTAGCAATTAATATTAAATCAGGGATGGAAAGTAGAGAAAGTTTACAATGGGAAGGCTAATTAATTTCAACTTCATTCTTAAATATTGCAAATCCTTTAGGGAAAACATTTTGACGTGATGCAATAAATCGTCTCTCTCAGCTCCCCGATTTTTTACTGTGTCAGTACAATCTTCAGCTCTTCGTTATCTCGTAAGAATGATAGTAAATGAGAAATTAAGTGTTCTAGCCTTCGTCTTATCTTCGTCTTATATAGCACAGTCACCGAAGACGCAAAATGTTGTTGAAAATGTTGGTATATTCATAAGAAAGCGATGGAAAACCATTTGGGAGGTAATTGAAACGTCAATTTGGTTTTCGGTAAAGTACAAGTGTTTATATTATGTCCGTAACGCCCACAGCTTTGGCAGCTTGTTTGTTTTCCAAATCTTGTCTTATTGCTGATATTACGATCCCATGTTGATATATTCTGGAATTCCAAAGCTGAAACTCCATTTCCGACATCTTAACCTACTTGCATTGCGAACAATCTTTAAAGTGCACACTACATTAATCTACCTACATATATAAGCAAATTGCATGCTGTGGAATCTATATAATGTATGTACTCTACAAATTATATATGAACAACATGCACTTTTGATTTGACAATATGATCAATTTGGCACACATTTGCTGACAGTTTAACTGTTATCCTCGTCTCCAAATCATTCAAACTAGGAATGAAACAGAAACGTTGCCATTTGTTTACGATTTTGCTTAAATGTTTTTTCCCGATGTTCAAGTAACAGAAATTCTTCCGTGTGCGAATTTTAGGGTCAAGGTTTGTCTTACTTTACCACACATACAAACCTAAAAAATTACTTGAGAATTTATTGTACTGATAGCAGAAAAGAGACTATTTAATTACTCACACTATCACACGCAATTTCGTTATGAAATATTCGGTCATATCTCAGGTTTTGGGCGTTCATAATCCATTAAACATAATAATATTATTATCTTACTCCCACGAAAATGGAATTTCAGTGAAATTAGGCCATTCTGAGGGGGCAATGCTACTAATAGTATTCATGTGGTATTGCTTTTTAAATGTTCACCATATGTAGGGTAAGGCTGCACCCAAGAATGTACATCTGTTAGCTTTTATCTATAACGTTCCTAATTTCTAGTCGCCAATACATCTCATTAAGTTTTTTTAGTAGGCATCTCATTTAATTCTAACATCCGTATTCATTCATTAACTATTTGTGTGGTAGCATCTTCCCGGATCCTGTGTATAATTCTTAACATTCTCATTCACATAATATTTCATAGCAATATTTATGAAAGTGAGCTAATCAATTGCATTTTAATAGGTAAGTCCTTTTGTGCTACATACCGATTCGTAATAGTAATAAAATACTTAACTTAGTAAGTTGTCTTATGATTAACTTACTTAGCCATTACAGCTATATTGACTGCTACGACATAGTATGTTCATAGAATTCAACTGTAGCAATTTTATAATTTTGTCGAGTCTTACGAATGAATTGTCAACTTCCGAATTGTTAAGTCATTACATATTTAAAAAGACAATATTGTAGTAACCAATTTTATTCCCCCTTCAAGTAATAAACTGGAACAACTGAACCCCTTAACAAATAACTTAACATTTATTTTAACAAAAGTAGTAGGTATTGCATTTTAGTTGCATAGTAATAACAGCAATAAGTCATTAACAACAAATATGTGTCTTCATTTTGTTGTTTTTGAAGATTCTTCGTATCCATTCCAAGGGTGACCTATGCGGTAACTGATAAGGGATGTACAAAACATTAGAAAATACCAAAAAAATTGTCACTTAAAGAGTACATAATATTTAAGCTCTGGAAATGAATATGTTAGTAGGCTGACTTTTTTAAAGGTATAGATACATACTTGTATAGAGCGCTTAGGAGTCGGAAGAAAAGGTTTTCCTAACTATTTAGTAATAAAAAATTGTGATTTACAAAACTATGAAGTATATATTACAGTAAAATTGTGTCCTCTTTGTTCTATTGGACCCGGCGGGTGACTGTGTGGAGTTGTAAAGTGCTTATAAGAAAGGTTATCATTCCAATATGTACAATAGTTTATGCAAGCATATGTACACACATTTATGTACGAACTTTATACTATGTATAAATCTGGTGTTCTGTTATCAAGATAATACTATGCTATGTTAAATTTTAAGACTTTAGTACAAGTACAACAAAGAAAAAAGATTTGTAATCCCTAACTATGTATTAAACTATACTGTTAATGCAATTAATTGTTTAAAAATGAAAAGGAAGTCTTCAAAGAATTGAGGAAGACTAAATGAATGTCAGGAGTAAAGTTAAAAGTTAAAAGCTCTAAAAAAGCACCACATATAATTACATAGTGGTGGAATGGAAACCCGAAAAACTTCATCGATCACTTATATAGAAAGATTAGAGTTTACAAGAAGAATTTTCAAGTCAGCAAAGAAAGTAATGACTATAATTATTAAGAGAAGGACGCAACAATTCTATAAAGCTTGTGTCACAGCTGCCCAACCTCTAAGTAAAGGACTGCGAGCAACTCGCTTTCCGATAGTTTCCACATGGAATCCAATCTTCAGCAAGGCTTCATGATCTAAAATCTTCCGTCCATCAAATAGGAATGCAGGCTTTAACATTGAGTCATAAATTTTCTTGTAGTCTAATATCTGTAATTAAAAAAGGCATTGAGAAATTATAATGGTGTACTCAGTGTATTGCATTTCGCAGTGTATTTAATGAGTCGTATTATAATGATTGGTACATCATTAATATTAATTGTCTACATATTATAGTTATGTACTTACGACAAATTCATCCCATTCTGTGCAAATGACAACTGCATGAGCTCCATTGGCGGCGTCATAAGGATCGTTATGAATGTTGACAAGCTCGCGTACTCTTTCAGGCTCGTCAGTTACGGCGGCTGATGTAAGATCCAACATTATTTGCTTCTCCTCGACCTACCATATATACAATCAAAGAAACGCATGAAGTAAATTACAAGCAAATGAACAGAAACTCATAATTTGTGTTTACTTGCAAATTAATTGAAAATGAAAGGATAGAGGAGTTTTACCTTCGGATCGTAAATATGAAGGTTAGCTCCTTCTTCAAGCAAATATTTAGCCACGTAAATAGCTGGCGACTCACGAGTGTCTCCTGTATTTTTCTTGAAGGCAAATCCTAACATAGCAATGTTCTTATCGGTGATTGTATTGAAGAGTCGTTCAACCACACGAGCTGCAAAACGAGATTTCTGATGTTCGTTCATGTCGATGACCTATATACACCGTACATCTTAGATGGTCAGTATTCGTATACTTCCTATTTGCAAGATTTGCATGATTGTTTTTTGTGTATGCACAAATACTAGCAGTGGCAATGACACACTTACTTGTTGCCAATATGCCGCAACCTCAGGCAGGTTAAGACACTCGCTAATGTAAACTAAATTGAGCAAGTCTTTTTGAAAGCAGCTACCACCAAATCCTACAGAAGCTTGTAGGAATTTTGGTCCAATCCTGGAATCTGTCCCGATGGCTTTTGCCACTTCTGTCACATCAGCACCGGTTGCCTCACAAACGGCAGAAATTGCATTGATACTGGAAATCCTTTGAGCCAGAAATGCGTTCGCAGCCTACGCAAAATAAATTATACTTAATTAGGACGAACTATGTGTTTACACATATTTTCCCTTTTTAAAATTTATATGCTTGTGGTTTACCAGCTTTGATAATTCGGAAGACCAAGTGTTTGTTGTTATGATTTTCTCCCTTGGAATCCAATGATTATACACCCAACAGAGTTCTTCAAGGGCTTCCTGACCTTCTGGAGATTGCTCTCCGCCTATCAGTACTCTGTCGGGATTTAGAAGATCGTGAATAGCAGTTCCCTCGGCAAGAAATTCAGGATTGGATAGCACCTTGAGTACAAAATGTTTATTTTAAGGTAACATGTTAAGGCTAAGGTTAATTATATTGGTGAAATATAGTTTACCACATATAGTATGATCTTATTGAGGTTCAAAGATATCATTCATGGTGGTAAAAGTAACACAACAAAATTATCAGCTAATACCTGGAATTCCACCCCTTGACGAGTATTGGCTTTCAGTATGTTCATGATACTGTCAGCAGCGTGGACTGGAACTGTACTTTTCTCAACCACAATCTTTCGACCAGAAGAGAGGGACGCAATTTTTCGAGCACATGCTTCTACGAACTTAAGGTCGGCTGCCCTTCCCTGCAATATGTATTTATTTTTAACATAGGAATCAATACTGGATTAGTCATATATCGGCATGTAGATAAAATGGCAGTGCTGACAACTAAAACCCAGCGCCTTAACTATATATACAAAACACACTCAGTTATAAATGGGTAAGGATTTAATAAGATCTGAGTGAATGTAAACTTGAATCGTTTATACATAGTTTCTTTCACAAAGAAATGATAGTTCAAAACTTCATCTTGGTAGATACTATTAATTAAACATAAATGTTAAAAAATCGCACAATACATTATTGGTTGCTGTGTAAAATTAAAGCTGTACATTGTCAACTTAATAAGTTGACTCATCCGTATTTCAAGGTATTTAAACGAAAACCAACAGCAAAATAGATTATAATTACTCACATGTGTCTAATTCAAGGTTCAAAGTGATTACAAATTCTTGGTTTTTGATGTCATGAAACAGAAACATGATTTAACATTACCTACAATTTATTTATTAAACTAAATCCAGCAGCACTTTTATTATTTAGACAGGATGCAAGTATTAACTTTATATCAAAATATGATTCACCAAATTGCTCTTCTACGTAATCAGATATAAAACGATGACGCACATTTTGAGATGGGTACATATTTAATACACTGTGGATTGCAGCATAGGATGCTCATTCCGATTGTAGATAAAGATTCTCACCTTTCCCAATCCAAATGTTTTTGTTGGTGTATTCACAGAAATGAATATGAGGTCAGCCTCTCTTATGGCAGGATCCAGATCGGTTGTAAAAAATAGGTTTCTACCTCTGCACTCCTTAACAACATTATCTAATCCAGGCTGAAATGAAAGAGACAAAATTAAATCTTACATTCAAGTTTGCATTAAAGTTTCATCATGCACATAAAAATATTTACCTCGTAAATTGGAAGTTTATTCGAGTTCCATTGGTCGATTCGCTCTTTGCTTCTATCACACACTGTCACTTGGATGTCAGGACATTGGTATGCAATTACACTGCATGTTGGCCCTCCTACATAGCCAGCTCCAATGCAACATATCTTCTTGATTACCATTGTCCCGCGATTAACTCGTCTGTTAAAAAGAAAATCTTCATATTATTCTTTGTATTATGTAGTTCAATTCGAGTTTAGTTAAAACTGAATCTAAGTACCTATACTCATATGGTCAATACAAAATAGAGGCACAGTTAAACACTATTGAACTGTGGTGCTTTTAGGTATAGGTAGGATGTAGGAAGTACTAAAATTTAACTCAGCTAGTTCAAACAAAACTAATGGAAATGTATTAATTAACAAAAAGTGCTTTAATGCTTGTCCATTCATCAGAGTCGTAAAACTATGAAAAGCCATCGAATATTTATGTACTATTTATATACTACTATTATAATAGTACAAAAATTGAGGCATCACTTCCGAGAACTAAGTCTTAATGATAAAATCCCATTTTATGTGATAAGTGTTAGGTTTTACGCTTAAATATACAAATAGCATACTTTAGTGAATGAATCTGTCACATAATATACATAAGTACGTTGAGAAATAAAATGCGTATTATAGTAAAAAGGAGGCACTGATATGTGTAGACATATACTGCTATGCTTCTCCAGTGATTCTATACACAATATTAAGCATGTATGTATATAATGTAATATAGGAAGTTTATCTATTATCTTTTGTATGCATAGCTAAAAATAGGTTTTACATACATTGACACATTGACAGAATCAAAAGTGTGTAAAATACATCCAGTCCACAACACAAGAGCTATTAAAATTAAATTTAAGTGTCACTAGTTAATAATTAGCCTTAAGAATGGTGTACCTGTATGAGCCTGTATACACGTTTTTAAACCATAATGAACTATCGAGATATTATTATTATGTCTTAATGTAGGAATTCATGCACAATTATTTCGCCTATATAACTTAATTCTATTTCTAGCATTTGTTACCTGTATCGGAAGGTGAATATTGCTATTAGTTTTACAAACAAATCTATATTCTCTGGCTGTATGGAAGAAGACAATGAATGAGTGTGTTAATGATAATGATAAATAATACAACCAACGAAATTCCAAAGAGCACTAACCTCAAATGTTCAAGCTGAAAACCTTAAGACAAACAGAGAGTTTTGACTCCACAATGCAGGAACTTGCTCGCAACAATCAATACTTTCTTCTACACTGAGACTGAGACTAACAATGAATGCACTTACTTGTGTTGCAATAAACTTATTGGAAGAACAACTTTTGTTGAGACAACAGCTTCAGCAAAAAATACAGGTAGACTAAAGACTACTAATATCGTGGAACGTAAATGTACGCAGAGCTATGTACAGCGTACAGTACACCAATACAAGTACAAGTACTACTAGATCTATGTGTGCTACCTTTTCTATAGATGATGGTTGTAATGTTGTAAAATGCAAACTACCTGCCAAAGGTAATGTAACGGAAGGCCAAAGCAATTGCACTCACAGTTTATCCAAGAAGAGTTAACAAAATTTACAATCAACTTTTCTACAGCCTCCTGCTAATCTTCGACCATGAATGCCCTCCTATCAGAAAGGCAATGAAAATACAACTGAAAGAATATTACTACTAAGCGAAAGTGATGAAGCTTAAATTCCTATTCAATATTGTTATTATCATTCATCCGTATACACATGAACTATACAATTGCGATTACTACTAATGTGAATCATTATTACACACACAGACAATACATGAAGACAGCATCATTCAATACGCGTCACCCCATATCTTTATTCACACTAACTAATTTTATTCAGATATATACATAAACGTAATGTGTACATAAATAGTATCTACACTTGTGTGCACCTGTTTATACTATACTAGGTATTACGCCTAATACGCAAAGGTATTTGAATGTCAGCATGAAAATGTTCAAAAATATCCATTAAAAGTTCATTATATTATACAGGGTGGCTACGAAATGGACTTAACAATTGGTCAAGGTGCTACAGTTCCTCAGTTGGGGAAGTGATATATGATGTATACACTTAAAACGATTCTCTAACATAGT
>JAQFYB010001308.1:0-34369 GCA_034694085.1 Pogonognathellus longicornis
GGATGGGCTGGATGGGATGGCTATGGTTTCAACATCTTTTGGAGTGGATGGGCAGGGATGGGCAACTGAAATTTCCACCTCTGGTTTCTTGTAACTTGGTATTTGTAACGGGTTTAGTTAGACTTACTATGACTTGTTAATTTTTACAACTCCATTTTTAACTCGGCATTCTACATAATATGTGGATATACAATTAATGCATATATTATGCACTTAGAAACAATTATTTAGGATAACTTTTATTTGTATTTAACCTACAACCTATGAGGATTCCATGATGATGTCAATCGATACTTGCCAGAGTTCCGTTTAAGTCTATCAAATGGTATTACCACCTAAAAGTCATGCTAGCAGCTTTTTTAGCTTTGTATTAATTACCTTTTGCTATTTGCTATTCCGTGAGCATTCAGAATTAAAGTTGCACTTGAATATTAGTATCACTAATTGCAGTTTTTCCAGAGACAAAATGTTGTAAATATCTGTAATAATTAGTATTTTAATTATAACGGTTTAATGGTTTTGAAACATCTATACAATATTTTAATTTAATTAAATTAAAATCCGCAGCCGCCTTTGAACAGAAAGTCAACGGTGTTTTACAAATTTTTTAGTAGCTGTTTAAGCTGATCTAGCCAAAAGCTGATTGTAACAACTGGTATTTGACAAACCGTAAATATTTCTGCTTTATGAACCCTCATTACTCTCGTTCAGGTACTATTAGATCTAAGGCAGATTATGATTATTATAAATGCTACCTACCTAATTGTATTGACAGAACGGAGCTGTTTTTGCATCATACCATAATAAATGTTTGTGCTCTGCTCACTATGCTGCACTAGCCTTCTGCTGCATGCAGCAGCATACTAATTATCTCACTAAAACTCTCAACTATAATTTAACTGCACTGTGTACTATGTAACATGTAACGCAAAGAAAATGCATGTTTAGCTATACTTCTTATCAAATATCTTCTATCAAGTATCTTTGCTTGACATATCAATATGATTGAGACAGTATTAGTAAAGCAGCACTAGAGAGCTTGCATCTGCTGTCAGTTTCTCGAATGACGATCACACGTGGAGTTTTTCATCATTCTTTCTGAGAAGAATATAAATAACATTTTAAGAACTTGAGACTTGTGACTTACAAACACACACGCTACTTAATACCTCTCTGGACTACTGGAATAATGGATTCATTTACTGTACTTTGCAGTATATAGGCATGTACTTACATATTATAATATAGGTAATGATAACACACGCTTGCACAACATAATAGCTGCAGCTATAGATAAAATGTTAATATTTAGTGTGTCTTGTACTCCCTGTGCACAGAGAAAACATGACCGTTTATCTACTTTTAAACCATGACTCATTATTGTTGGTAGGTTTTTGGTATTACATGACATGAATGCTGATATAAAATTGAGCTGGACGATGGAAATAAAATTAGTACAACGTATCTCAACAATATTTACTCTTACTTGGTACAAACACACCATAACTATAACATATTTAGAACAACTAGTGTTGTTGATGTTACCATACCATGCACGTTGCTTGGTTATTTATGTAATCTTATTAAATATTCTGTGCACAGAGAGATACAGTAGATTTAAAGTATTCGTTCTATTTCGAGTCAACTACATACATACATGACCAGCTTGAGTAGAGTACGTTACATGCATTGATACTAATGTGCGATAATGAACAATGATTTCTGGCCATTGCGATGACAAAAAGTTGTATTCTTTAAAAGTGACTTTGTGCATAGTCACTTACGAAGAAGTTACTTTATACACATCATTTGTCTGTCTGTCCGTCCTTCTGACTGCCTTTTGAGACTCTGCAAGTCAAACTTCCCATAATATCTATTATGTGATCTTGGGGTTTGAACCACGTCAAGTTCAAAAATAGGGTCAATCGGGCAACTTTGAAAAATTAAGTAGCGGAAGCTACTTTATAGAAATGATTTTTCTGTCTGGAAGTTTTGACAAACTAAGCCAAGTCACCCGAAATGGGTTACTAGTCATCCAAATGTGTTTCTAGTCACACCAAATATGCTGAAAACATTTTTTTAAATAACTTTGACTCCGGAACAGCGTACATTACTTTTTTACTCTGTTTTGACTAGTTTATTTAATTGAGGTAAGAATATTAGGATGTTCTGCATCATTACTAACTCTTGAAAACACACTTGCTTGGTATATACAGAATATAATATAACTATGCAATAAATTCTACAGACTGGGTATGTATAACACTGGATATGTAAGTAATGTAACTGTTTGCGGTGTTCACTTTACCATTTTTGCATTGAAGGATAACTAGTAGTAGGTATCTACTCGTTACTTGGAATAACTTATTGAAACAACAGTGACAAGAAAATAAAAATGCCAATCAATACCTAATCTACATGACTGTATGTTTTGAATGTTTAAACATATCATGTAAATTCTCTATGTTTAGTTATAAATCTACTTGTTGTTATTAGTGTTAAGTTGAAGGTGAACAGTTGTATACAAGCATGTTTTATTACAGTTGTTGAACTATTCTTGGAATATTGTTTCCAGTTTTGAATGACAATCAAGTTCTGCTTAGCTTAGTAGTACATCATATCAAGTCAAGTTGCCAGTGTTTAGGGCTATTGAAAACATCGTTATATGATTCAGTAAGGAAAAGTGCACCAATAAATGCATTCGATTTATATATATACACCTATATAACTATAACTTAAACATTTTATTTCATATTTAAGCTCTTTACAATTACAAATCGTTTATCACTCAAACACGAGTGTAAGGTAAAAGTGTAAAGGAAAACAAAAGCTTACTCTTTACAAACAATTATGTCCATTCGTCCATTCATTGTCCAGTAAGTATTCATTATGCAATTTAATGACAAGTTGCTACTCTTAATATGGGACAAAATTATAATTATTATTATCCTAGCAAGTGATTAATTTCAATAATCGTAAAGGAGACTGGACATGATGTTTGTTGTCTGTCACATACGTCTATGACTGATATGATTATGTTATTATCTTTCTTTGTAAAATTATTTTAAAAATCATTCCCTATAGATAGGTAGACAATTTAATATAACATTATTATATCGTCCCTGACGATATGTAAATTAATTAATTTCTTGGCGTCTATATTTTTGTTCTATTAAAGGTTAGTTAATAATGCAGCAACATTCCTTTTAAAAATATCAGCCTTCTTCTTTAGAATTTTGTCTTGTCGGTAGATGGTAAGTAAGGTGTACATTATTCTAGTATATAGTTTTCATTTGTGACGTTCAAAAATAAGTCTCAATTAGCGTCAAGCATAGACATAAAATTTGAGTATGCAATTCTTTACATACACAAACGTGACTGAATTCTTTGTGTTGTTTTAGTTACGATTTATATACACGGAGGATACATTTACATTACAAAAATTACATCTGATTCGATTACTTTGTTTTTGTAGGAAATAATACGCTTTTATGTTTGGTTATAGTCATTCGGTTGATAATTGAATTGGACAAAGCTGGACCAAAAGCTGGTGCATGAGAATTTAAAGCATGTGTGTTTCGGGAGAAATATTATTTGCATGTTTATCAATCACTATCACTTTGTCACAAATCTTATATCTTGTTTGTTTACAGTTACAGTTTGCATGCACTATGCTTGGTTTCATGTAATGGCAATGACAAATGCCAATGTCAATTTGTCTTTCTACATTGTATCAAATTTATTTGTCGTACGTGTATAATGTGTCTAAATGCCTGTAAGTATACGACAAATCCCATTATAATTTGAAAAAATATAATATAGGATCAATTTGCTTATAGTTGAAATGTTATCCTGGTGCTTCTCAATTTACGTCCATGAGTTCGAATAATTGGCACATTTATTTTGACGGTATGCATGGTTCTACCGAGTTTAGCAACAACAATAACAAGCATTTGACATCAAGGTATCATCATTATAAATTATATGATAATTATTCTCTAATACACGGAAAGGAGAGACTTACCTAATCATGTACTGTATGTATGCGTGTGAGTAGTGCAGTTTTTTTTACTATGTATAAGTATTTTCATTCATGCACTTCAGTTAATCTCATTAATGTTGTTGTTTTTATATTATGTCGTTTTCTCTCTATTTTAACTTAGAACGTTGACATTACAGTAATTAATAGTCACGTTGATAGATTTGATGTTTTTTGATTTACAAAATGAAATTTTAGCAATGACTAGTGGTACAAAATTATATTTTTTACCATTTTATCATCTGTATCTTATTTTCAAAAATAAAATCAATTAACATCTAATTTTCGAATTGTAATCTCTCTTAGCTGTTATATAGGATATATAACATTAAGGATTACGTATTTCTATTTTTCCTTCTCTACAATCTACAATTAAATTTAAAATATTTCCGGTCAGTCCTAGAAACAAATTTCATCTTTATTTTCATATTTATTTAACTTATTGTACATATGTGTCTTGTATGTTATTATCAAGGCTGTATTGAGGGGGGGCAAAGGGGGCAATTGCCCCTCCCGAAATTGGAAAAAAGAGGTTATTTTACCAAAAAGGTGCAAAAAATCGCAAAATTTTTCGCGCTACGCGCGAATTTGATGCATTTTAGACTGATTTTGGCCTAAAATTGCTCAATTTTTTCGCGCTTCGCGCGATATTAGACAATATTGTGCATCATGTTGTATTTTGCCCCCTCCGAAATGGAATCCTAGATACAGCCTTGGTTATTATTACAGTAGAATTGGCAATAAGTGAGTGCAAATAATGCATTGGGGTTTGTCGTGCTTAACATATTACCGAGTTTGAGAACTCTTGAGTTGAGGTAAATCGATTAGTTTCCGGTTAGTGTTTTCTAATTTGTTCTGTTTGCCAGATGGAATGAAAATATACACATGATATCGATCACGTGTTTCACTCGTGAGGAAAACTGGATAACATATTCATAAACAGTATTCTATACTTTCGCACGACAAAGTCAACGTAGCTCTTTACAGTGGCGCATTTAGTAGGGGGGGGGGGGCTGAGGTTCCCACCCCAATTTTTGGACTGGATAAAATCTGATTTCTCTCAAACTCCAAAAAAGAGGCTATTGTTGCCATTAAAATGCAAAAAAATGAAAAAAGAATTGCGCTACGCGTGATTTTGTTGCCATTTTCATTGATTTTGACCTAAATTTGCTAAACTCACGTAATAACAAATGTTTGCTCAAGCTACTCCCTCCAAAATGTGTGACCTGGATACTCCCCGTCGTTACTCTAATCTTATATTTGCGACAATATGCTTTTTCCTGTAGTTTAATTATAATAGCTATAACAGCAATTTTGTTCGAGATACAATCTCGGCACGTTTCATAATTATAATGCCCGAGCAAACTCTAATTATTCCACTATTTTGCCACCCACACTCAATGCCGGGCTAGATACGTATAAATGAATCAGAATTGCAACTTTGCAAATACAGATTTCTGCTTACTGCTATTTTGTGATGATTGTTTTGCTGTTTATAGTTAAACCACCACTACTCGTATCTGTTTATTACTCCTATTCGGAAAGTGTTAGCTGACATTTCATGTTTATTTTTTATGTTTATTGCCTGTCCTGTCATACTACCTATTGTGATAAAATGAATGTCTATGTATCTTGTTTGCTTTTGAATGCTTTGTGGCCTTGCATTCATTTTATAAAGCAGCAGGAGAGTATACGATCGAGTGTAATAATTAATTCTAGGAATTGATTATCCTACTTTGAATCGTGTAAAATTAACACAACATTTCTCGGAAATTATCTCAACAAGTCAAAAGCACTCATAGTAGATATCTTTTCACTAATAATACATTCTGCTTTGATTAACCCGTTTTGAGAGTTGTTCCTGATTTAGACTTTTCACGAAGAAATTTATTTTAGTAGTTAGTATGTAGTTAGTATTTTGGATTGGAACTGAAAGCCAAAAATTTCTTCAGATGTGTAAATATTAGTTATATTTTACATTTACATTTAATGTATGAATGTACTCAATGATATAATTATAACATCCAAAATTATAGAGTAAATAGTTGTATCTGCTCAACGGCAAGAGAAGTGTACTATGGCTAATGGCCTAATTACCGATAATTGGTGTAATACACATACATAGAGATACATACAGTATATATATAGAAACACAATGTTGGTATTAATGATTAATTGATTAAGTACACGAGTCAGAGTGACTTTACTGACTTTGGACTGCTCATGCTGCATGCTGCTTCGTTGAATGAATCTGATGTTGGATAGAATTGGCAGGATAGTGTTTGTTTACTAACATTGCAAAACATCTACTGTGCACTCTGACATTTTACATTGACACTGTAGACTGTAGAGTAGTAAGCAATAAGCAATGTCATTTATCTACGTACCATGTAATTCGCTTTAGAGAACTGAATCAGCTTGGCAATGCTGCTGCTGCTTGCTGCATGCTAAAGGCTGTGTTGTGTCTCGAAATTTTGTTTCACATCACATCTCACTCAGTAACTGTATTTTATTTTTATAATCTTCGCTACTTCAAAATTTGTGAGGCTTTACAATAACACCATGATTTATTTGTAATTATAAAAAGTAGAAAATTTGTGTCGATATGGAAGACACAAAATCAGAAAATTACCATTGACCATTGGTAACACAAATGTATTTGATAAATTGTTAGAGAGGAAATTTTGCGTGTAGTGCAGGATTTGAATGAACAGATTGCATTCAACAGTATTTTAAATGTCTCGAGGTAAATAGTACACGTCTAAGTTGGCATTGGTAAAGTGAGTAAACATTCTAAACATCACTTTAAAACTATTTAGTTAGCAATTTTGTATTTATGTTATCAGTAGAACTGCTAAATTGCATAATGGAATATGACATATGACGCAAGCAATTTATATACCAATTGTGCGAATGTGCACTGCAGAGTCAGTTGCATTTTTTAAATAGACCATGAACAAGGAACAATTGGATTAATAAACCATTGCAGTAGTATACTAGGAAGTATCGACGGAAGTTTACTGCAAAAATATACATTTTAAAAGTGTGTAAAAAATACGGCTCGGCTCGTTGACACATCTAGTAGTTATGTGTAGTTGTAAATTGTAATTCATAACAAGCTGCTATTGATTATTATATAAATTTATCAAAGTCTGTACTAAAACTAAAAGCTTTACCTCATAATAATGCCTTCATTAATATAAAAAAGGTTTCTAAAAAATTACCATTACATATAACTTTCGATGCAGGAAGATTGACGGAACGTTAAATAGAGTTTTACTGGTTTTCGGTAGAGAAAAAAGATAATGGCGAAATCTGAAGAGCACAATATCTATCAAGGCCGTATACAGGGTGTGGCAGGTGGCAGCTGCCCTCCCCGAAATTTGAAACCAAGAATTACTACATTTGCAGGATATTTTGACCAGAAAGTCATTTTTAGCCTTTTTAGACCCCCCCCCCATTTTTAATTGTGTGTACCGCTTTTATATCTGTACATATAAAATATTATTATGGAAATATTATTATTATGCTAATAAACTGCTGTGCAGTGGGGTATACAATAAAAAACAAGTAGGTATGCGCAATGTCGCAAGTACCTACCTATTGTATCTAGACCTACAGTAAACAAGGAACGAATAATATGCACATTAGCACATTTGATATTTTTTATGGCTTTGGCTTTATTATGCTCAAGCAAAAGCGTTAGAATTTGCGTCTTTTTGGTGGGGCATGTATTATGGTATGAGAGTGTGCTGTATTTGCACTTTACATACCTTTACTTGCTTTACAGGAGTAATAGAGTCTTGAGAGCTATTCAACTAAAACACATTTGACCTTCATCTTTTCACTTACCTGACAGAATATAAAATTTCCATTGAACAATGACATTCGCGAATCAATGTGGCTGTGTTACTAAAGTGTGCTTTGATTTTTATGTTTAGATTGCCTAATATACCTTATGAAATAGTGTGATGTAGTTGCGTTTTATCCTTAAACCGAATCAGCATTGCGAAATCCACATTTTGTAGTAACATTAATATTAGGCCTGAATAAAAATAAATATTATTTGTAGGAAAAAGAACAAATATATATGATAAGCTAAGGTTTTGTGTTGTAATTAATCCATCCATTACAATTCTCTTGTGATGTCTCCTCCTACACTAATATTTTGCGTTATACAAAAAGCAACTTTCATAATTTGTCATAACGATCAGTTCACTCAATGTGTTTGAAAGACTAGTAGAAATAATTTAGCGACAACTAAATTGACTGAATTGAAGGTTGAACGATTTGATGTTAATGCAATTATAAATACAAAATGGTTAGCTAGTAGAGGTGGCAACGAGCCAAGCCTGCTCAATTATGTTCCAGCCGAGCCGGGGCGGATTTTTACACAGTTTTTAAGTTCGAGCCGAGTTCGAGCCGAATTTGAGCCAAGCAAGTAATAAGTAAATTATGTAATTTTGGGTAAAAATATGATACCTTAAACTAGAGACTATATTAATAACTATAATAAAATATTTTAGTCCAGTTTAAGTTCAATTTAAAGAATTTTTTCCTAATATGTCGAGTTCGAGCCGATTTCGAGCAGACAATTTTCGAGCCAAGTTAGAGCCGAGCCTGAAAAAATCTGTTCGTTGCCACCTCTAAAAGCTAGCTGTATTGGCTCATTGGCTGTATACCAATACCAATAAACTAATATAATCATTATATCCAAACTGTTTCCCAAGCACTTGTTCGCTATGTCATTGATTCATTTACTTGAATCACATTCCCTTTTCTATCTGTAGTAATGATAATAATGGCATCAAATTAATGCATGAGTTAGATCAATTACTAATACAAATTTGGAATTAGAGAACGCATGTCTGTATTTACACATAAATTATATTAGTGTCATTCATTACAGTTCAGTTGGTAGATACAGATAGGTACGTGGTACATGGGGCAATTATAAATATCTAAATATTAAATAGTCTGATAAAAATGACGTGCCAAATAAAGTTATCGAGAAATAGAAGGGCAGTGTGGCAGGCACAACAGTGTTAATATTTATGTGATCTACGAAGAATTTAATGGTGGTGTGATCTCAATGTTGGTATTCCCGTCTTATTGTTAGTTGTTCTGGCAGTTCTGGATTGTTTTACTTTTATATGTGCTGGCTGACTCATTACCAGAAGGAACTCATTTAGCAAGTGTGTGTAACGTGCTTAAATAAAACAAAAGCAGAGGAAACCAGAAATGAACCTACATTCCTACTTATAATGTATCCGAAGTATTGTATATTGTAGCGATGAGTGGAGATGTATTGAGAGAACTCATAAAGTATGTATGAGTAGGTATGAAAAAAGTATTATGAAAGTAAGGATATGAAAGGGAGGGATCTAGCATTTTTAGACTAGGAAGGGATTTGTATGTGAAAGCAAATAATTTAAACGTCGGTAAGAAGTATGTATGGTGAATTCATAACCACCTTTCAACTATGTTCTAACAATAAGTCGGACGAGTTAAGATTTTCTTTTCTGTCTCTATAAGTAGTGCATTGTATACTAACTCTTGCGATGTTGCATGTTTAAGGATGGATTGTGTGCTAATACTTGGATGTTGAAATTATAAGTAAGGACTGTATGTTAATTCCTTGGATGATGGAGTATAAGTAGGGATTGTATATGCTAACTCCTGGGGTTGGAAGTATGGTAAAAGTAGATATGCATTGCATGAATAGTTTGAATAGTGCAACTATGGGGGAAACCAATTGTGAGTGTATATAATGCTTTAGAAAATACTATTCATACATATTTTTTTAATTAAGTTGACCGGTGAGTATTTGTTTTGTATATTATAAACTAAACTATTTATAAACAGTCATAGTTGCCTAGCGTGTTTACGTTTGTATGAAATTTCTAACGGTTAATGGGTTTACTCTTTACAATACATACACTGTTTTCAGCTGAAATAAGTTGTGTATAAGATATAACTTATTAATAGTTTGTTGTTATGTATATTTGGGATCCAGTGTTCTTGATTTGCAATGTCGTATAAACAGAAATAGGTTTCGTGGAGATCAAAATTATAATGTCAGGTTACAAATATTGACTGTAGTCGCTAATCACGCGAAGCGCAAACAATGGACCATTTTAGGTGAAAACCAAAATAAAATTCATTAAATTCGCATGTAGGGCAAAATATTTCCGATTGTTTGCACTTTTATAACAAAATAATCTCTTATTTTGGAATTTAGGGGGTAACAATCACCCATTTGCCCTCTGTATACGGCTTGGGATTGCTTCGAAAGGATTAGTTGACGATTTGTCTAAATTTAGGCCTGTTGAACTGTGTAGATGAGGCTCATTTCTTCTCAAAATAATGCGTACTTGCAAATTTTTTTTTCTTTTCTTACATACAACGCACAAAAGCGAAATTTTTCTGGAATGATTACTAATACCTCTGCTACTAGGGCTTAAACCAGAAAAGTTCCTTAATAACTAGCTAATTACAACACAAAAAAGTACACTCCGTAACAGCATTTTTTGCTGAAAGTCAGTAAACACGTGTTTTGTACATTCTCGTCTGTCGTATAATTTATTTGTTCGTCCTTGCTTGTCCTACAAAACGCTTTCTCTTTAAAGCTGTGTAGTGTGTGTGTGTATATACATACAACATAAGTAATCTTACTAAAGAATTGTTGCAATAATAAAGTACAGAAAACGTGAAGTAACTTCGTAAACACTAACATTCAGCGCTCCAAATAAAGAGGGAGAGAGAGATACAAAAACGTAAACGTTTTTAACGGTGGATGGTTTAATACCCTTATGAAATAGAAAAGTTTTCCCAGTTGTTGCAAATGCAAGTATGTCCAGCAAATTAATGATTGGCTGCATCCTACATAATATAAGAAAAGACTTTTATTAACTACATAGAAGGCTCTATGTATACTAACGCGAAAATCTTCGAATTTTGTCTACTTGGTTTCCGAGATGACATACACAGAGAAACATGTTAGTTTATCAAACTCGTGTTCTGCTGCAGGCATCCCAGCACAAGCGAGCCAAAAACAGTGGGATTAGTGCCAATTTCTGAGAGTTCAAAGTGCAGTCGTGTGTCTTGTGTAGCACCTTAGTCTGAAATAGTCGAAAGGACTAATGAAAGTACATTTCCATTTAATACTGATTCACGCTTAGCTAAATGACTGTTTTTGTAGTTGGTATGTGTTGGTGGGAGCATTATTAAGGAGAACAAGTTGATACACATATAGCGTTTAATCAACTCAAAGCTATTTTCTCCCGTCCCAAGTCCCAACCATTATATGTGACCTTCAATTTTCATTTGTTTACTCTCCACTACATACTGCAAACGTATTTTGGATTCTGCTGCGGCTGTCGTTTCTCATACGGTGCAGTAGTAATAGTGCTATGTGGCATGTGCTATGTATAAATGTGCTCAGTTTTATTATCGCCATTACAGCTCTTACTCTTACAAAGAATGAAACAACTGAATGCACTTCATATGAGTACAAAGTGCAAATACAGCAAAGCGGAATGCTTAAAGCCTAAAGCTCCATGTCAAACCTGCTGCAGTGTACAGAATATGCATACATTTGTAATGCAGATAAATAATACTGACACTGAGATCGCGTTAAAAGCAAGGCTAAATAAATACCTAAGCAGATTTCGTGCACAAGTTCAATTGCTCTTTTTCAAACCATCATCTAATATTATGTGAGAATGTTTAAAATGTTCTTTTTGTTAAAGGAAATCCTCATATTGTTATGATAACTTGGTACTATGATATCGTCTTTTATTGCTTGCTATAGAATATTATGGAAATCTATAGTTCGTGTATGTTTTATAAGAAATTTGTATGTACTCTAGTTAAGTAGTTAGTCATTTTATAGGATAAACTATGCAGCGTAGGTTAAGTCAAGTTGCATTATGTACTTTGGCAGTTGGCATACTATGCAAGCCACATACTTTTATTTCTGCGATTACCTGCTACATTATGCAGTTCACATTCATTTATTCATACGTTAATCATGGTAGAGAGACTGGATTCTAGCAAAATGTATTTTTGGCATAATGTTATGTACGGTGTTTATTATAGTTAAAAGTTAAAAACTCCATTTCGGCTTTTATTTCGAATATTTTAATGTGTGATTAATTGGGATTAATTAATTGGATTTAATGAGTTAATTGGTGATAAACAAAGTTTGCTTTTACTGTTGGGAAAAATACAAATTTCGTCATTTGCAATAATTGTGGAAATGAGTTTTAATTAAAGGAGTGAACTCTGTGATTATCATTGGACAGGAAAATTATTGATAATGTATGATGTGTGAAGCTGTGAATTTCTTATCAATAATGGAAACTAAATAAATGCTGATAATAATGTAATACTGCATACTTTTCTGTAGAAAATTCCGATATGACTCCCAGTTATTAGGAATTTTGCTAATATAATTTTATAGACTACTCTATTATTGTCATTTTACACTCGACGATTGCATTGAATTGTTAGAGCAATTACGTTCAAAATAACATTGCATATTTTACATATTCTGATCTGTCAGTCAACTCAAAAGGGTAATTTTGAATCCTTAATGTTACAAAGTTAACAAGGATAATAATATGAGGGATGACTCCAAATGTATAATGAAAATAATGATATGATAAAATGCTTTATTGCCTTTGTGCAAATGTGACGTAACTACTCTACTAGCAAATAGAAAGATGGCTATATAGGATTTTCCAGTAGGTAGCTTACATAATTATAATTATAAATACATTATTACTGAGATAACACATTTGGTTGTGGTGTTATCACTGACAATAATTATTATACGATGCTAACTTGTAAGCATTCACGATATTACATTTATTTTTGTTTATCCTTCGCGTGGTAGTAGTAGTTGTTGCATCTGCTGAACATTTATACTGACACTTGTACAATTATAAATGTGTAATAAACTTGTACAATTATTTTGTTGTTTTATACAGATTGTGAAACGATCGAGTGGATTTGTGACGTTTCTTGTGAAACACATTACACGCCTCCAAGCTACAAGGTTTCAATTCAAATCCTCCATTCATTGAGATATAAAGAATCCAGAGTTTTGGCCACACTGAATGAATGCTGCTGTTCTCCTTAGTGATTATGAAGTAAATTATTAAATGACACACTGCAAGTGTTGACTGGAGATCTGATTGATATCTACAACATTCAAGAGAGGAAGGACAAAGAAGCCTGTAAGTAAACCTTTGTTAGAAATTGTTTTTGTTTACAAACAACCTGTCATTGTACCAGTCTCAGTATCAAATGTTTTCGTTTCTTGTACAGGTCGTAATACAGAAAGGAAATGTCGCAGTTACTCCAAGTACACATTAATCAACGCCTGATGAAAAGCCAAAGCGGAGACAACAGTCCTACCAGTCCTGGAATGATGGGTAGTCCTGGAGGGTTGAGTCCATTGTCGCTAGGACCATCGAGTCCACAAGGGATGCCGATCCCTCGACGTCCAATGGAAGGTCAGCATTGGATGATGAATCAAGGAAATCTTATCACTGCAGCTTCTGCTTTTGGTCAATCAAATTGGAATGGATTGTCTATGAATTTTGACCCTGCTATGGACTCTTTAGAGGTTCCCACGTGCATTGCCTCCGATTTGGAGCATGCGGGTATGGAGGGCGAGCTATCCAAATTATCCATGGCTGTGGACGAAGACGATTTTTTCAAAGTGGAAAGAAACGATCTGTTGGGACCCACATTGGCGGAACTCAATGCTCCCGATGCTGATACTCTTTTGGATGGATTGAATTTTGATGACTTGTACTGGCCACCCGATGCCATTCATCATGTTGAAGCAGCTACGCCATCACCGCAGACACCCGCGGGGAATAATCCTTTGGATCCAGATGGTGACCTCGTCCCATTCCAAGTTCAACCTTCTTCCTCTTTCCCCCCGCTCGGAAATCACAAAATGTTTCCAATGACGGCCGCGAGTGTACCCTCACCCACTACAATTTTGGAGCAAACACTTATGCAACCTGCTCTGACACTCACTTCGGAAGTCAATTTTAATCTTTCACCTACCACGTCAACCCCGCAGCCTTCCAGGTACAAGTCAGTTTTATCCAAAATCCAAATCAATATTCAATATTCCGTATGTTTAATAACAAGTGCGAGAATTCACAACGAATGTTTTGCTTTCCAGCAGCAGCTCTGGAGGTCTTCGAGAATTGTTATTGCGAAGAGAATTACAGAATTCTCTTGAGTCTCCAGAACTTGCTAGTCCGTTGGGTCAATCTCTTCCACGCTCCATGCTGTCACCTACTCCAGGAGCACTCACTCCCCGCTTGTCATCTTCTGCTCCTTCAGGTCAAGGAAATAATGCTTGGGAATCATGGCAAGCACGAAGGGAGGCTGTATGGCAACGAAGAGATCCGAGACCTCACTTGCTGAGTACAGGTTCATTGGCTGAAGGTGGATCTACATCTAGTTTGTCTGCAGGTACTCTTAATTAATATAAAACTAAAATACTACCACATTCATTCCATTCCACTTTATCTAATTCCATTTTTTAACTTTTGTGTTTAAATAATTGTTTTCAATAAACATTTTATCGAGCCTTCCAAATAGATTTTAATGTCATTTCAATTTACCCCGGAAATTTTTCCGCTATTACTGTTTTGAAGAACATTTACATTATGTAATGATATATTATGTTATGAAGATTATTCTTTTTGAAGTATAACTTATTTGTTCGTAAATCATTATTATTATTGTATTAATACGTCATTGTAGTCCAAGAGGCACGAATTTAAATACATAATACGTGTTGATTTCGTAGCGTACGTAATTATTTTATAGTAAACGAGGCTTTTGTAGTGATTTATTCTCAGATAATGTGTTAAAGAGATACTATTTAATTAATATAATAGCTGACGTATTGAGTCCCGTGGGAGGCCTTTCAGTTTCAATGGATGAAGGTTTTGACTCAGATGATTTAAGTGATCGGGACTCTAGTGATGAAGGTATATTATGTGAATAATTACATGTTGATCAGAAATCAGTTTGGTTTTGGTGTTGGTTTTATCTCGTATCCAATAAATGCAACTTTTTGCATTAACATTAAACTACTGATCATTTTTTTTTAATCTACCGACATTTACTATGATATATGAAATTGTAAACTTTTTTAAATATTTTTGTAACTAGAGTCTGAAGTAAGTGATACAGAGAGTAATGCGGGAAGCACAAGTGGAGCTGCAAGACGAGAACGATTTTTTTGGCAGTACAATGTCCAGGCTAAAGGACCAAAAGGACAGCGCCTAGTCCTTGCACCCACTCAAGAAGATCCACATGTTCTTCAACGCCCCACAGACCCCGTATTCAGTCCTTTATGTCACATTCAAGGAATCAAGCACAGGTACTACACACAATTCAAGAACATGATACTGTTTCCATTAATGTCTGAATTTAATCTGTCTTCAAAAGGGAAATAGCCCTTTGAACTATGATCTGTACAAAGAATCCTGGATGAGAGTCCTAGTTTAATGCAATATTATATCCTTAAGTTGTATGTGTTTAGACGTAGGGGTTTGAGCCTCTTGTTAATCTTCGTTAAAAGTAGATATCAGTTTTAATTCTTCAAAGTAATATAAAATTGCATGGGTTGCCACTAGTTTTGCAAAAGGATACGAGACACTTTAATTCTTTGTTAGTGGAATTCGTTTTTGAATAAACACCACTCCGCCTACATAGAAGCCGTATGATGTGTAATAGGATCAGTGCAGTATTTGACGGGATTGTGTTGACAAAAACGAATGACTGTATACTGTGATCTCGTTATTCTGTTATGAACGAGATATTAATACTAGTTCTGTATGGAATTACAGTGGAAAAGCTCGAAAAGGAGATGGTAACGACCTCACTCCGAATCCTCGCAAGTTGTGGGCGATTGGTAAAGAGTTAGATAGATTGAACAAAGTGATAGCCGAGATGACCCCTGTAGCTGATCTTCCTAATGCAGTCAAGTCACGTTCCAGAAAAGAGAAAAATAAACTTGCTTCGAGGTAATACGTCATACAATTTTTAAATCCTAAAGCATGCGTAAAAGCATTATCAGTTATGTATCTTGTTTACATTGATATATGCAAGCCGAGTGCTAATGATCTTCTGATGCTCTGTGTGAATTATGATGAAAAATTGCTTTCTATGCCAATACGTTTTTTGCATGGTTGTTGAGTTAATTTGATTTAAGCTTTGCTGTGCAATCTGTATATAAATACTTTTTATTTTTTATGCTCGTGTTCACTTATCTCGCCATAAACCACTTTCTTCGCAAGTGTTCGATGTACAGGGTGTTGATTAGATTAAGTCACCCTAACTTTTTGAAAAGCCATATCTCACGAACCAAGAGGAATAAATATCAATCGAAAGAGGAGGTTTCAACAATTATTTTCGTATATGGGTTGTCTAACTTCGGTGATGTAATGCGGTCGTAATTATACTTCATGTAATTGAGAGTTATCATGAATATCAATCGAAAGGGGAGAATTTAATGGTCATTTGTATGTATGGGTTGTACAACTTTAGTCATGTAATGCGGGTTAAATAATTACCCAAAAAATATCGGTCAATAGTCAGTGCTATGATTTGTTTCATTCTTGGATAGTATTTAATTGATTAGGCTACATGGCACCGAACAGTTTTTCTTAAGCCAATATTTAGACCACGTTACATTAGCAAAGGTAGACAACCCATGCATGAAAATTACCCTTATAGTCTCCTCTTTCGAATGATATTCATCGCAACTTTTAATTCTGCATTGTTCATGAACTACTGTAGTTCAAAGTAATATTGAGACTGCTGAGGTTAATGTGAAACAGCTATAACATGGGAGGGACCCATTTTACATAAGGCCTAATTATGACTGCATTACATTACCAAAGTTAGAAAACCCATATTTTATACGAATATGATTGTCTTATAATTCCTCTTGGTTCTTGAGGTATTGTTTTTCGAAAAGTTAGTGTGACTTAATCGAAACCCTGTACGTATGTAGATGTATAAATATATTAGTAGGATTGCAGTTGAATGAACGCACAGTTCCACCAAACAAATGTTTAGGGAAAAGGCTTACTAATGAAAGTAATAATTTCATAGATGCAAGGAAGATGGTGACAAATCACATTTATGTGTGTTATGATGTCATGAATGTTTGTGCACGTTGCCCTATTGTATCTAATAAAATGATATTATGTTCTTATCACAATAGAGCATGTCGTTTGAAGAAAAAGGCACAACATGAGGCCAACAAGTTGAAACTATATGGACTAGAACAAGAACACAGTAAGTTTTGTCAAATTATTAAAATTCACACAGTCTATAAATTCAGGAGTAATGAGGTGTACTAGATATGAAACATTTTTCTAATATATACGTGGTTTTGTAGAGCGATTGATGGCGGCTATTGAGCAGTCGAGACAAACGGTTTTCTCCAAAATGGACGGAACTCTTCCCGATCAATCCGAGCCATTAGCTTCCAAAGTTGAAAGAATCTCTAAATATGGGACAAGTAAGTAACATTGTCCTAATAACAGTTGATGTTATGTTCATAAAAGTGAAACTTCGCAGTCAACAGTATATGGATATTTTTTTACAGCTGGACACAAAATCGGCGGTCACACTACCGAATTTGTGAACAAAGTGTTGGAGAAGGTGAAGCAAGGCGTTCCGGATGGTGGAATCAACGAATTGTAGCCCTACTATGAGACGACGACGCAGTCGTATACTTTGTATTACGATTGTTTATTGAGTTAACTCGAGCAGATTACTAAACATTAAGCTACAGTGTAAACTACACATCAATATAAAAACACTGTAGAGAATCGTTAAACTAAAATGCTTAATATCTATATATAGTTATGCAATGGCAACTAATAGATTTAACGCTTTAATTCACTGATTAAGGCAAAGTATCTCTTGTATAAGTAGCTAAGCTTAACTGTACACCGTTTAATAGATTTAGGTTCGTATAATTGAATGAAACCTAATACCTCTCCTGGTTGCATTATATTAGTCATTCATTTTCATTATATGTATCATTATTATTTTATTTAAGTGTTGTTCATTAATATCCAGAAATACTTGGCACTTCAAATATAGTAGCTTAGTATGGAAGTGGATGAAATATATTTAAAGGGGCTACGAAAGGCCATAAATATTTGAATAACTTAATGTATGTTTCAATATCTACTTAATAATGTTATAGTTAGTTATAGAGGAAAATCTATTAAAGTAGTATGAAAAATAATGTTACTTTTGTATGCATCCTCCGTATTATAGTGGCAAAGGGAACAAGTGAATATTTGGAGCGCAAAATATATTGTTGTAATTGTAAAATTGTAACCTGTATTTATGTCGTGAACGAAAATAATTAATTACAGAGCTACTTATTTGTCTTCTTTATAAATGATTATTGCTACAGCGGGTATTTTTACTTTATGCATTAGATAGGGAATTGTTCTAGGCGAATCGCAAATCTGTCTATAACAAATACACGGTTTAATTTGGTTAATCGTTTTCTGGCAATTCAATTCGAATGATAATTTGTGGTTGTCCTGTTTAATTTTGTGCATATACGTATGTGTAAATGCTTTGTAATGGGCTTAGCTATTTGAAAACCGTGGAAGCGCAATCCAATTACATTCTAAATTGAGTTTTAATGTTTCAGTAGTGTACATACGTACAATTATGAATTAATCGGTAATAATAAATACAGGAGAGAAGAAAACTTGTTTGCATCGTACATCGTACAAATACGGGTGCTCTGAATGTGAATGCCAAATTACTTGGCTTTAGATATATTTTGGTAACAGAAAGTTTGTTAAATGCAGGATCAAGTTTTTCTTGGGAATTGATAAATGATGAAAGATGTTGAGTTTTTGTACGTTTAGCTTTATGTAATGAGTAATGGTATCAAGCAAGGTTTTTCGTATTCAGCATCTTGTACCTCATGTTGGGTAAATTAGCTCAGAGGGGTTTAACATCATTTGGGAATAATTATAATTTATTTTCGTGTTAATTTCTTTCTATTGACTCTTCTAGAAAAGGAAAAAAATATGTTAACCAGCAAATCCATTTTGTATCGTTAAAATTTGTTTTTGGGAAAGAATACACAAATGGTCCAATGTTCCAGCCATTAGAAACTGCACTACCAAATTTCGCAACTGACTACTTACTTAACTTTAACTATATATAAAATGTATTCATTGGAAACAGTTAGCGTTCAGTTAGCCTTAACATTTAGTTAGCTGACTACAGTGATATAATGTGTAAGTTGCTTAGCATTACATATTATTACTATATGCTCATGCCATAATTACGCATTTAAGGCATGCCAAAATATTAATGATGTGACACCCAACAGATATAGAATTAATGAATATATTATTAGCAATTAGTGACACATGGGCTGCACATAATATATTTATCTAAGACGTAAAATGATTTATAATCGGGAGCGTTAAAAATTAAGTACCTAACCCAGAAAACTTTTGTTGTGTAAGAAAATAATGTTGCGGGCACAGTTTTAGTCCTTTTAATTTCTCTGCGGATTCAACATTATTCACATGTTATACAAAACACAAGTGGCTTCTGGAATATGTGCATTTCCAAACAATGATCTGCTTCCTAATAATGTCACGTAAGCTTTTGCTAGCCTGCCACCATTATATTTTATTAGCAGCATGCCCGCGTACAAAATTCACTACTAATTAATACTAAAAACAGTATGTGTACAATGTACGATAAGTGAAGCAGGAAAAAACGATACAAAATGAGAAACTATATGAAGCGTATTTGCTCCATAATCAATCATGGTTAAAACTAACAGCATGTGATCTTTAATGTTAAATGGAAATTCTGTGGACAGAATGTCATTATGTCATATGGAGAGAATGTTAATTTTTATAGGAGATGAACTGTTAGGAGTTAAATAAGTACAATTGAGTGTTATTTTAAATATAAATGGCAAATTAATTTTTCTTTGCCAAACAATATTCATTTATCTGATCCTGAAGCGTTTTTCATGTTTGGTCTGACTCCCGTGAAGTATGGGAAATGTGTTCAAATGACTGTACTAAATGTCTGGTCCTTATTTAGTTAGTGTGAATATTTTTGTTTGTTTTAATATTGGATGGCATAGATGACAAACCCGGTGTGGTCCAACCTTTTGAGTCCTAATAGCTCCAAAAATGTGACTTCAAAATTTGTTAAAAATTAAAATCATTGCTTTACGTGATTTATTGTATTTTGAGCTTTTACTTAATTTCCTGTCGTATTTAATCTGTGTTAATTGCATATTTAGGTAGTTAATAAATCCCATACTGGAATAGTTTCTGTTCTGTTTCAAACGATATAAACGTTTGTTTGATTATATTTAAATAAGAGGCATTTAAACCACTATAGCTACTCAGTATTAACCATTTATTACTATCATATTCAATTTTTGCGTTTATAAGTATTTACTATCGTTACTTAACTCAGCTTTAAAAATGAATTAAAATTCATTTAATGAAAGTTAAAGTTAATAAACAAGTTTTGCAAGTAAATATTGTTGCATATAGATAGGTATACGCCATACGCATTTAATATGCAAGGTGGTGAGAAGGTAGAGCACTATTGTGCTATGCACTTGGCATTGTGGAACATCAAACCTGACACCAATCAAAACATCATTAAATTCTACATTGATTTGACACTTTATTTTCGTAATTAAATATACAGTTTAAAATATTCTCAAAAAAAACTTTAGATACTTATAAAAAATTTAGGAGACTTAAAACAATGATTTCTGTAATGGTTACCACTTACCACTAATACTCTTATCAATTGATAATAAAATTAAAGTAGACAATAATTGTTTTGAAGCCATGTATACTTTTTGTTACCTGGCTAGTAACTTAAGCATAAGATATGTATTGTTTTTCAATAGTTCATAGAATACGGAGTTGTAAATAAATTGTCAAATCAATGTAGAATTTTATGATCTTTCGATTAGTATAAGGTATAATGGCTGATGTTTCAGAATGCCCGGTGCGGTTGTGGTACCCTAGCTTACCTAAGCAGAAGCACCACCCTGTATATGTAGTACACTACACTTCTACTTTCAATATTCTTCCCAAATGCTTTAAAAATATTCTTTAATATTTCTTTATACTTTTGATAACAATAATTTAGCAAAGTTAGCAGTTAACCCTAATTTTCACTAGAAACTTTTTTTTATTTCTTTTGAATTTTGAACATTCATTATTTTGAGTACTTCCTTCTATCGTACAACCCATTCATCTACAATCTATTCATTATAATGAGTTTTACTATGTTTAAATGAAAAAAATGACATTGCAATGTATGTATCACACATTACAGAAGTTGGACCACTACGGGTAGGGAAAACGGGAGAAAAATATAAACATTACTATTACAAGAATGTAGTATGTACTTAATCTTGGCATCATTACCTATATGAAAGTTAATTTGTTTGGCTGGTGCAACGTTGAATGTTGTAATTAATTAATACTTTGTTGGAGTCTGCATTGCATTGTAGTGAATATTTCACATACTACAGAAATAAATAAAAGTTCTTTAGTTTGTTCACTTGAATCTGTAGAAGTATCCAGGTACGTGTCCATTGTACTACACCATGACGCTTGTATACAATGATCCCATTAGATGTACGTATAGAAATATGATAAGAAGAAATAATATAAGAAAGTTTATAATTAATAATTTTAAATATCGTATGTTTTGAATTAATACTTATAATATAATATTGAGATGGTAACTAGTAAGAGTCCCCTACGACTCAAGACAATAGCGATGAAGGCAAATATAATTGGGAACAGAATAATGCTATATAAAATCGAAGTCAAAAGTAAAATCAGTATTGCAAATGAATTGTCTGTTAGCAAATAAGAGGTGAAGACACATATTGCATAATTGTTGCTGTTGTACCTACATAATAAAGTCTATTTAAAACCATTCAAATTATATTGTAGATTGTAAGATGTTTAACCTTTTCCTCTAAATAATTGAATAACGATTACATTATTGAGGTTAGAAATTACAGTACATACTAAATATAACAATGACGTTGCACGCTCTTAGCATAATGAATATTAATTGTGGTAGTTACAATTAATATTGCTATATTGGCATTTCCATGAAAAGATGCCTGCATATTTTTCACCTGTGATTGCAGTCCTTTGCGTTTTTGTTGTTCCATTGTACCTCGTCGAGAAATAGAAAATAATAATATTATAAATAGTATAGTAAAGAAACAAACAGTACATCATACATAAGGCTGTTAATTGTTTATTGTTTTTATGTGTATTGTATTGTTATGTAGATTTTAATTGTTTCTGTGTAAAACGTTATGACTGACTATACTTCTACAATATCTTCAAGTCTACTATATCTTTACTAGCTACTGTACAATTTACAATATTTACATAGTAATAATTATTATACTGACTGACTGCATCAAAAATAAAACTTTATCAGGAGCTTCTCATTTTCTTGAAGAGAAAGTTTCTAAATTATCGTAGTAGACAGCTAATGACGCATTTAATTCCTTTCATTTTCGGTTATCGACGTAATTAGAAGTCAAATATTCTGGACAAAACTATTAATGCTAGCATACCACATTATATTCTTCAATTTATTTACTATCTGTACAACTATAGGCTAGGTACTGTGTGAATATTTACCATATTCATCATAACAGAACTAATGGCAAGATCGGATTAGCAATTAGGTGTGATATGTGGTAGTAGTGAGTTTCGTTGACTGTCACTTTCTTGTTACCTGTATGGATTTATTATGTTAACAAACCTTTTACTGTGTCACAGGAAAAGCAGCTTTATTTTCCCCTTTTATCTTTGCAAATAATTAATACAGTACTCTCTACAATCTTTGAAAAAGCATGTAAGCATGTCTTTATTTTTCACAATCTTATTAATCTTGATCATGACTTAAAATTTTTTGTGAACCATGAAATATTATCTTTTTTCACTTTAATGCTTTCCTTAATTTACCAAAAAGTGTTGTTTCTTAACTACAAACGATGTATAAGTAAGGTGAAAGCCAAATATCCTGTAACAAACCTAATATTGCTTACGAGGTTGTATTTCTAATAAAATTGTTTATCTTGTTAGGCAAATTAAGTATAACTGTTATAAATGAAACTCGAAAGTAAAAATTTAGAAATGCATAAGAAATAAATTTACAAATTTAAAATATCAATTCTAAACTATGTGCTTGTAACTAAAATGTGTACACGATGTAATCATGAGGGGAATCCTAACAAATACAATTATATTAGTATGTCATACAGCATATTATTATTATTATATAGCGGGGCAAATTAATAAGATATTACTTACAACGAAATTAACTGGAGTTTTTTAATGTAGTACCTATGTCAAATATTATGGAGAGTTACTTGAATAAAATTTCTTTTTCACATCATTATTATTATTTTAACATTTGTATGATCATAATGCCAAATGCTGTACATATTTTAGCCTTCCAAAACGTACCTAGGTATCTTTCTTTATTAAGGGATCATTATGTGATTTCCGATTATTTTAAGGTAGGTACCAAAAATTGCAAATTACGCTGTTACACCACGTTGGTAATTGCCATTATATTATATTCAATATGATAGCCCGTGAAAATGAAATCGATATTCCATACAGGTAACAAGTGTCGTCGCCTGTATTCATACACTGAGCAGGTTGGTGTTATATACTTTGTGTATGGATGTTGGTACTGTAGCCGGGTTGGTGATGTCGCTAGTTTAGCGGTTGGTTGGTAGGCCTCGGTTACCACTCGCACCAGCATCTACGTACATTTCATCTTGAGACCATCATCCTAGGTCTATTTGCTCCATATGGAATGTAGGAAAAGCGTTCAACGTGTTTGAAAAACCAAGGTTTGGCCCAACAATTGACTGATTCTATTTGGAGTAGGCAAAAGTGTTATGCTTGGTTACCACGGTTTAAAATGAAGCTGTCCGATCGACCGTTTATTAAAACATTTGGGAACTGCGCGACGCAATGTTTTAATAAACGGCCAAACGTATCACTTCATTTTATACTGTGTATGGTTACTTACTATGGGGAGGCTAATGCCGATGGTTATATTATTATACGTAACCCCATAATAATCCAATTCATTGTTTTTTCGTAGGATCTCGGATGACAATATTTTACATCAAGTGCTTCAATACGAAAACGCTTTTAAACCCTAACTTCTAAATAAATTGCTGTATGGGTTACTTGTGAATAACGTGCATCTTTCTTGAAATATGGCTTAACGCAATTGACATGAGTTTTTAATTATTTTCTTGCTGAAAGCTTCTATTAACATGAAGAAGGAAGATTAAATCTGCAATATTGCAATTCCCATATTATCACTGAATTATAAATTTTTTAATAAGCTATAACACACCAAGCAGTATATTATAATAATGCATTGCATATATCTCCAAGAATATTCCAACAATCTTCCCATTTCATCTTGACTTCGGTCGGTACCACTAAATATTCAGATTACAACAGTTGTCAATCGATGGCCATTATAATTCAATACATCGAAATATTGGATTTGAAAATATGTATATAAGCTAAAATAAAATAGTACATACGTAATATAATTGATATAGTATTACTCACATTTCATGTTTACACTAAGAATGATAATATTCAAAACATTTTTGAATGTATGAAAGCACTAAATGGGATTTATTTCAGATATACCTACAATGACTCTGGAAAACGTCTTAATGAATGCCCTTATTTTGCCCATCTACAAATTAGACTTATTTTAGAATAGACTCTGTGGGGTGTGGACATTAACTCCATCCTCCATCCAATCATCCAACCCTGTTGCTATGAAAATCGTAAACACAATTCTCATGTCAAATTATAGTGGTCCCAAACAAACCTAAAACTCGAAAAACCGTGGCCTCACAAAAAAACAATAGGCCCATTATTAATACCGTTGGTAATACAATAAGGCGATTGTATTTTTCCGACGCCTCAGGAGTTTCAAGTTTTAGGTTAGTTCAGTGAGTTCAGGATCACCGGATCACTATATCTGTTTATAACCTGCATTAGTGTCGCTCTTCAATACCTGTACGTTTACTACATTGCTAGAATGTCTACTACACAAATGTATCATTTGTGTTTTTTTCAAATTACAATTTAACTACGTTTACGACTACATTGACAGCAAATGTGAATTTTTTACGTTGCCAATTTTTAAAAGATTTTCTTCTACTTCCACCCTTGCGTTTGAAACTTTCTGCCGACCTTCCTTTCAATGGTCATTTCGTCAGAAAATCCATCTTGGCCTCCTTCAATTTCTAGTAAGATAGGTCCTCCAGGACGATAATCGTTGTTATGACCTTGACCCAGGCGTTGCCTGAGAAGTGGTAAATCCACTAAGAAATTCATGAAAAATGGACATTGTTTAAAGTTTTTCATTGCATCAGTCATCAAATTTGAAACATCTAAAGTTACTAAATTGAATCTGTCATGAAAATATCGCAGTTATCTTAAACCTGCAGAAAACTTTAAAAATATAATTCACGCAAGGTTGATGGAGTATAAAACACCCATGGATCCTTCATACTCACTCATACTTGCAGTAATTGTTACAAATTGAGTAATGTATTAGGGACTATATAAATAACTACTTCAAAGCCATAAGACTTTTGAGATATATACATATTTTAAGGAGTTCCTAATCGTTTCAGGCAACTAAGTTAATTTTATTTTGTTATTTTGAGAGAAATTGAGTTTTGATTTCGTATTTATTTCAAATTCTCATATCTGGAAATCATTGGTTAACCATTGGTTAATCATGACTACAAGGAAATTTCCTTGTAGTCATTTATTTCTTACATACAATTTCTGGTTATATTGCAACAAATTTCTTACCATTCTTTTTGGAACTCAACCTTTTGATAGATCTAATGTTATTTTCCATTTCCTGCGGATCCAGCAAAGTATTGGGATAATACCCTTGGTTATTACCAACTTGGGCTTGCTTTTCTTGAGATATTGGAACTATAACCGCCAAGCGTGAGCGTTCATTTTGATCGTCAGTATTATTATTAGCAATGTTGCCATCTTCGCTTTCTTCTTTGGTTGTTTGTCTGTCAAACATATCTTTGATAGCACGCATTTTATTGATGAATTGAGTTCTGTTCAAATACGACGAGGAAGTGCCATAAAATGGAAAATTGCCATACTTCATGAAGTAAAGGATCTCCCAGTGGGGTCTTCGATAGTAGCTGCATTTTATATTGGTGTTAGAATCATACAACAAGAATGATTCTAAAATTATAATGTTGATATTATAAACTTCATCTGGAAATGATAATTATTGTCAATAACTTCAATTTGACATTTTTACCCTCTCTTCTGAAAATAAATGATAGAGAAATAAATAATATTTCAATTTTTCGTGAGGAGGCCAAATCGACTTGAAAATATTGAACAACTATTATAATAAATAGGATACTTTTGTGTGACACAAAATATATAGCGTGATCAGTCTACACTGAAATAGGGAAAATACATGGGATGGAGAAAGCCTATTAGTTAGGTCTGCCTCAAATAGGTCACAGGTCATTTTGAAATAAACTACTGTACATATCTTGTAGAGAATCGTTTTACAAATTTAATGAAATATGACATAATGCGCTTACACAAATTATGCTCGCTTAAAGCGCTTTGGCGCAAAGCATCTTTTAGTGGGTTTTAATTTCTTGTATAACTTTAAAGTAAATATTGGTTTTATCTCCTAAACCAATTATTCATATTATATGCATGCTTTCGGCCAAAGCGCTTTAGGCGCATATAATTATGTGTAAGCGCATTATGCCATAGCTCATTAAATGCGCAAAAAGATTCTCTACAAGCTATGTACAACAGTAGTTTATTTCAAAATGACCTGTGATCTTTTTGAGACAGGTTTAACTAAGGCTTTCTCCACCCCATGTAATTTCCCTATTGAAGTGTAGGTCACGCTGATCACGCTGTATTACACCTATAGTACCTATGTACTAGATACGGAGAAATCCTCAGTATTTTGGAACGAAAGCGAAGGCGAAACCAAAAACCGAACCGAAACGGAAATCATATAAAAATTTCGAACCTAAACGAAATCAAAAACATAGAAACCGAAACCAAGCCGATTAAAGAAACGATATAAAATTTGCCAATTTTAGCTCACTTTTTCTTTATTAATAAAGTTTACGCAATAGCAATTAAATATTTACGCCAATACTGCATCGTCGTGAAAAAGTTTTACAAAAACAAGGTCTCACTTGTAGTAGAGAGGCAGTTCCAATAGCTATATACAAAGGGTTTGTAAACGAATCAGCCCTCATTTTTGGAACCGAAACCAAACTGAAACCGAATCAGTAGAAACACACAAAAACTCAAGAACCAAAACCGAAAAAACTTTTCGGTTTCGGTTTTGGTTCGGTGTTGACGTCTCTACTACTACCTACTAGGTACCTACTAGATACGTAAATCGATGAACTAAAACCGAAATGGGTTTTATTCGTTTTTGGTTCTAGAATTTTTGTATGATTTTGGTTTCGGTTCGGTTTTGGATCCTGCTGATTCGGTTTCGGTTTGTTTACTAAATTTAGAAATCTGATTTGTGTAGTTACTATGTATTTATCCATATACTTATTTATTTTATTGATTCGAACTTTTGTAATTACGCATAAGATACTAACTCCTGTACCTAATACATTGAGTTAGTGTCTGATGCGTAAAACCCACATACTTGAGACAATGGCGTAAATAGCTGTAAGCAAGGTATGCATCGCATACGGGCCCCTACGGTTCAAGGGTCCTCCAAATGGAGAATATTAATAAAATGAGGTTAGTTTACCACAAAAGTCCAATATTATCGTAAAAATTTTCTCGCTACGTGCGAATTTGAGGTACATTACATTGTTTTTGAACCAAAAAGAGGATCTTGCATAGGGGCCCCCAATTTATAGTTACGCCAGTGGCTTGAGATAGTGTCTTTTGCGTACTTTCGTATATTTGGGTTAGACTAAGAGAGAATTAGATTCGCGACTTTTTTGTATAGCTAGAAATGGCTAGAAATGACACTCGGTACATCATGAGACTCATAGTTTTGAAAACTACATTGCAACATGGACGCAAATATTCAAATGCAGATATTATCAAGTGTAGAGCACAAAAATCGGGGGGGGGGGATTCAGTCCCCTAAGCCCCCCTCTAAATGCGCTACTGCTAGAGACTCCGATTGACGTAAATATTCAAATGCTGCTGCGTAGACTACAATAATTGAGAAATTACCAATAACAAAACATAGTTATTGCTGGTAATTTAGGTTTGGTTTTGGATTCTAATTTTTTCTGTTTCGGTTCCCAAACACTGTTCATTTACGTCTCAACTAGGTAGGTATTAAGTAGAGTTGTAAACGGGTATATACTTTGCAACTCGTCCCGCTCGAACTCGAAACGTTAAGGACTAGTATACAGGTTTAAAAACTATCAATAATCTTGCTCAGTGCAAAGTTGACCCAAACGGATTTTATATTCTGAAAGAGGAGGAAAAAAGCTTCAGGATGTGAATTAGATATTAAACGCTTGCAAAAATTTTAATATATTAATTGCAATTTTAGGCTCAAATACATTGAAATATTACATTTTTATTTTTTAAAGTGTGAAGAAGTACAATAATTGCTTATATCGAATTCACTCCCTGATCAAAATTTTCTCCACATTTTTATGAGTCATACCACAATTCTTGAAACTTTTTAAAACTTGAGATACCATCTCCATAAAAATCCCCTGCTAAATTGCATGAGGAAATGTAGAGCTATCGAATGAAAATCTATGGCGCGGTTTATTCAAACACAACCTTACCTTACCCATGCATAATGATAAACAGACTGCGATGTACAAACAACATCGACACGAAAGAACTAGATTTCGTTTTGCGCGGTTTTGACGAATACCACAGAGTTTATGAAGCAAACATGGTCATTGCAGATTTCTATGACTCGACATACAAGTCCTTAAATCCCGAACTCGACTCAAACTCGAGAAGTTCAAACCCGAACCCACCAGGACTCTACTTGAATTAGGAAAAACCTACTGTACTGTGATCGTGTGTGCCATAATTTTTCCAATACGTCGATATATATTTACCAATTTGCCCATGAATTAAAAATCACAACAGATCACACCGACTTCTCAATACAGAACGGTAGATCTGATATAGTACTTTAATGTTTAGTTGGAATTACATTCCACTTTGTGCCACTTTAGGAGAAAATTCAAAATTTATTTTGTAAAATGATATTATATAGGGATTATACCCAGGTAGCATATACCATCACATCAACATAATACTAACAGACAACAGATGCGATATTTGTTTGACGTGACTGTTAACTGGGTCATTTTGCTTTTTGATAATTTTACAAATAAAATGGCCTTTATAATTGAAACAATATAGCATAATATGATAACGTTATTGAAAGTGTTAAATGTAATTTTCAGATTCATAATGGTTTTTGGAATAATATTTTCCTCCTCTAGCAGTGTGCAATATCGCACATGTTATTCCCAAAGTAGTTATATGAGCTGTCACACTAATACACAAAATCGTTATCAGCTTTGTTAACCGTTGGATTTTTACATACAAAAGTCTGATACCGATTTTGTGTATTAATGTGACAGCTCATTATAACGACTTTGGGAATAATAATATATACGCGATATGTAGTGTAGGTAGTAGAGGTGGGAGCGGTCACTTTTCCCGCTCCCATCTCGAGTTGGTAGCAGGTATTTTATTGTTTTAAGACATTTCAAAGACAATGCAAATGATTACACATTCTATGACAATGGTTTATTCATTGCAAAGCCAAAAATAATTTAAATCGTTCCACACCTGAGATTATGTTACAGTTGTAATTAAAATGCATTAAAGTGCCTAGACTAGACTTACGACAAATTTCCTTTCGGAATCTTGAAACGTGGACGATGATTTGCAAACAGATTGTGTGCAGAAGCGTCTGCTACGCTTGTTGCAGTCACAGTTGTTAGCTCGCAGTAAAGTGCACCAGTAATTAGAGCCAAGTGTAGGACAAGTTGAAAAGATTTTCCAAATGCCATGTTAACCTTTCAGATTGTTAAACCAAAAACGTATTGTTTAGAGAACCGCCTCAACTACAGCGTAATTAATCAGCCAATCGTATTTTCATTTGAGGATAATTGTAGTTGAAAATAGTTTGGGAAATAACGACAATTCGGAAATTTATTTATATTTTATATTGTAAACAAAATATACTCAATGATGATAACATATTGTGACTTGCTTTGTACTGAAACTGAACTTTTGCAAAGTGTGATGATAAATTGTTTTAATTCTTTCGGATTTTGAAAAAAGACAAAGAAAGGTCGAAAAGATAGCTTGAGGAAATTTGAAATATTTTTGCGATAAAGGATGCCGAAGGCGGCCAGAACAACGAATTTTAGATAATAAATCTTTTGCGAAATAAAGGGTGGAGAAGATGATTATTATCAGAATGGCTTACTGAAGACCGAGGTGGATTTCTGCCTCAAGAAGAATTGGCATGAAATCAATGCAATGTATAGGGCTGGTGCAAAAATGTTGCTGTCAGTTACGATTTTGTTAGTTTCGCTTTAAGAGGCCTGTGTGGTTTCAGTGGTTTTTGAAATATGACAGGTAGATTTTTCCCGGTAACTCGTCACAGCCCTGAACTGTGTAGAATGATGTGAACTCTCAGAGTTCCGTTTATTTTATATGACGAGCAAGAATTTGTGTGGGCATCAGTTGCGTAAGAAGGTAGAACGCGCAATTAGTTGCATACCTTTTCAGCATAATATCATTCTTATTCTTAGGATATTAGGTATTTCAGTATTAGTTGCGAATGAAGATGACAGTTCTGCGAAATCAAACTAATAATGTCAAAGAAGGCTTAATCATATTATATTATTGTGCTCAGACATTGTTTTTGCAATTAAGTGCATGTATTCCTATTAGGTATCATTCAATGTTATACAGAATGAAATCTCAGATTCTGTTTCTTCATGTAAAAACTCCTAATTTAAGTAGGTATATAATTCAATATTTCTGTCTTCAATAGAATGAGATATAAGCCAGCAAATGAACAAAACAATAATATTAGGTGGAAAGATCGTTCATTGTAAATGAAATACCTGCAATCATAATTCAAACATATTGGATTCATTGTTAATGAAATACCAGTCATTGTAATTCAAACATATTGCATTCATGGTTAACATGTTTTTATTGCTTTTGCAAACATCATCAAATTATAATATAAAATAAGTAATATTCTATGTGAGCATAGTGAGTAACTGTGTTGTGTAACCGAATTTGTGTCTGTAGCATTCAGTTCTGATTTAAAAAAATATTCAGGGGAAAGCTCACTCGGATGGAACGATCTTTTGAAATAAATTTGCAAGTCTCCAGAAAGATATTACTTAATTTTATTACACACAATTTTTAAAGCTGATTCTTACGTATACAAACACTATCAAACTAAGTTTATGGGTCGTTATGTGAACATATATAGGTAGCATAATTTTATTTAAAAGTAATTTTTCGTTCCAAACGAGGTTACTCGGTTGGAACGAAAACGACGTCTAATAGTGTGTTCCGTCGGTTTGAACGCAGTGGAGAAAGAACGCTTAACAAAACTTAGAATTTTATATCTTAAAATTAGTTCGTAACATTTAGTTTCCCGTGTTTGGCTTTTGTCATGGGTTTGTTTTTCTCCTTTTCCCTGCATTAGCTAGTTCTTTCTACAGGAAGTTTTTTTCGTTCATTCATAATTCCAGGTTTATTTTCCATCCATGCGGCACAGGCCGTGTTTACACACCTCTTAAAGACGTTCTTCACCGACAGTCCAAAATTGGAAAATTATGCAAGCAACTTTAGGCTTTCCAACCGAGACAATAATAATTTTTTATGCAAGGGCACTCTTACTTTTCAACTTTGACTGAATTTCCACAGATGAGGGCACAAAATGATTTCATGAATGATTTTATATATATGTCAAAACTGTTAGTTAAAAGATAGTACTTTTCAGATTTGTAATAACAGCTCCAAACACGCAATCCATAAAAATGAAAAATGGATTTCTTTTTTAAATCGGCTTCTAACGGATATCAGTAATTTTTGGTTACAGACTTCAATAGTAATTTATTTAGACACTTACATTATTACAAATTTTAGCCAAAACAATCCAGAAGCTCAGTAATTATTAGCTGCGCTCCAGCCGATGTAATTTTTCAACCGAGAAAATTTACCCCTATAATATGCATTGCTCTGATAGAATTACACAGCTGAATGCTCGATTGATATGATTGCGCTCATGCATGTAATATTTAAATTGAATATCAAGCTAAACTCAATGCTCATTAACATTTATTAGTATGTAATATACTTTGAGATACTTGTAAAATACTTTATTAGTACAGTATAGGTACGCAATAAGAGACCTGCTATCCCGTACAAGATATAATATTATACTTTACTAGCTTAGATACTTATTTATCATCGTAAAAGCGGAAGTTATACAGAGTGTTTCATCTAACTCAAGCAGTAAATAATACATGGGATATACTTGATTTACTTACAAATGGTCAATATGATTTCCTCTTTGAGTACAATAAGCTTCCATCTTGTTTTCCCAGCTTCGACGAACGTTAGCCTAGCCAATGCCAAACGGAAGTGTCCAATAGACTAATGGAACAAGTTATTTTCAGGTCAAATGCCAAATTGTGCAATTTTGGTTGTACATGCTCTTTGAGCATATCCAAATGTCACTCGTCCAATTCTTTCACCGTTTGGTTTTCAAAGAAGAATTGGTCAACGATATGACCTCCAAAGAGACCCGCCACACCATGACCTCTGGTGACCCTTGATCTCTGACCATAACAATACTTCTTGTGGTACGTTCAACTTTAATTACACTTCATGTGGTCACCGGAAAATACTCATTGGAAGATAAGGGTCAGAGAGCAAGGGTCACCAGAGGTCATGGTGTGGGCGGCCATCTTTGGGGATCATATCGTTGACCAATTCTTGCTTTCCCAATCTAAGTCCACTCGATTTATCCGTGGGGATATCTCAAATCTCGCGTCTACTATACACTACTCCTCTTGACCTGGATGACCTGAATCACGGATTTATGTTCCCACATAACCTCAATGCAATTGCCTAACGTTCGTCGAAGCTGCGAGAACACAATGGAAGCTTATGTTACTCAAAGAGGAAATCATATTGACCATTTGTAAGTAAATCAAGTATCCCATGTATTATTTACTGCTTGAGTTAGATGAAAACCCTATATGATACAAATCCAATCATTTGTTTTCGTTAAATACGAAATAGTTTTATTATGGCATTATTGAAGTCTAGATCTCAAATGACAACTGACAATATGCAAATTAGTTTTCATGTAAGATACAATATGTATGCATTTTAGATACTTTAGATACAATATGTATGCATTTTAGATACAATATGTACTTAAGTTCACATATAATAACTGTGATGTAACTACAAAATTTTCCGCCATATGTCAAAAATTCCTTGTTCAAAATTCATCCAATGAAGGAATATGAAATATCTTGACTCAAAACAACAGATGAAATGCGCGCAGGGCCCAAAAAAATTTCACAGATATAAATGAAATTTTATATATTGAATTGTGAACACAATTTTGAAAAAGTTTCAAAAAATGTGTAAATCCTCATAAAAAGAGAAAATTCTGAAGGGCTCTTGTATGCACTTTATGTAATTATTGCCTTCCATGTTGGTCTAAAAAAATCATTTTCTACAATCTTCGTGTATTTCTCCACTCTTTTGAATTTGAAATTATCACTTTTAAAATTTCAAAATGTTAACTTTCGCAAAAAAGCGCCCAAGATTGAACCCTTGGCTTTCAGAATATGACGACAATTTGCATACAATTTGCGCTGTTAAGCCCCAGTTAGTGCAAATTCGAGTGTATACTTAACCTTAAGGGATCATGCACATAATACGTGTGCAGTTTAGGGGGGGAGGGGGTATGCAAAAGTGTTACGCATGGTTACGGGGGAGGGGGGGGTTGGACGGTTGGTTACGTAACCAGTAAATTACCTACATCTAAACTAGGAAAATAGATATCGAGTTTGCTTCTTAGTTTATACTTAACCCGCACACCATCTTA